>NQII01008025.1:0-10008 GCA_002778355.1 Clitarchus hookeri | reverse complement strand
CAAGCCAGATAAGTACAGTCATCCAGCGAGTGTGAAGGACCTTTAGTAATTATCCCGCAGTGTGAAGGATCGTTTATAATAATCCAACAAGTGCGACGAAGATCCCCCCCCCCCTTTTAAGACGCGAATTGTACGGAGCATACGTAGAAAAGGGAGGGAGTTGTCACAATGGCTCATGTATCAATTCACATGTTCATGCAACAATAAAACCTCGATTTGTGAAATATGAATTAACCTGTATTCATTCATTAGTGAATTGGACCATTAAACTACAGTGTCGAAGCATTCCTACGCCCGATCACTGAGGACTAGTATTAAGTGTTGGCGCCTCACGCCACAGAACAGATTACAACACCTACGTCCAAACCTCAGCTTTGGCAGGTGTCAATGTTATGGTCATTTCAAAGCTCACCGGCAATTTTTTATATGTAATGAGGCTACCAACTTCAAGTATAACATCTTTTCACTAAAACAGTTAAGGGACTTGATCAAATCACTTACTCCCTTTGTTTTTAGGAAATCACCCCACAGAGTTGTCATTTTAACATATTCCGTGAATTGATCATATACCCACGGGATTTGACCAAATCTCCGGTATTATCATGTCCCTGCGACATATATATATACACTAAAGATCCAAAAAAAATGGCACACCTGCCCAATATCGTGTAGGGCCCCCGCGAGCACGCAGAAAAGCGGTAAGACGACGTGACATGGACGCGACTAATGTCTGTAGGTATGCAGAAGGAAATTCACACCATGAATCCTGCATGGCAGTCCACAAATCCATGGTAGTGCGAGGCGGTGGCGATCTCTTCTGAACAGCACATTGCAAGGAATCCAATATATGCTCAATGATGTTCATTTATGGTGATTCAGGTGGCCAATGGAAGTGTCTAAAGTCAGAAGAGTGTTCTCGGAGCCATTCGGTAGTAACTCTCGACATGTGGGGTGTCGCATTGTCCTGCTGGAATTGTCCACGTCCGTCGGAATACACAATGGACATGAATGGGTGTAGGTGATCGGACAGGATGCTTACGTATCTGTCTGTCACCTGTCAGAGTCGTATCTAGACGTATCAGGGGTTCCATTTCACGCCAACTGCACACCCCCCATACAATGACAGAGCCTCCACCAGCTTGAATAGCCCCCTGTTGACATGTAGGGTCCATGGATTCATGAGGATGTCTCCATACCCGTACACGTCCATCCACCCGATAGAATTGGAAACGAGACTCGTCAGACCAGGCAACGTGTTTCCAGTCATCTTGAGTCCAATGGCGGTGTTGGCGGGCCCAGGCGAGGCGTAAAGCTTTGTGTCATACAGTCAACAACGGTACACTAGTAGGCCTTCGGCTCCGAAAGCCTATATCAATGATGGTCCGTTGAATAGTTCGCATGCTGGCACTTGTTGATGCCCCAGCATTGAAATCTGCGCCAATTTTTTTAAAGGGTTGCAGGTCTGTCACGTTTAATGATTCTCGTCAGTCGTCGTTTGACCCGTTCGTTCACGATATTTTTCCGGCCACAGTGATGTCGAAGATTTGATGTTTTACCGGATTCTCGATATTCACGGAACACTCGTGAAATGGTCGTATGGGAAAATTCAAATGTTACCGCTGCCTCGGAGATATTATGTCCCATCTCTCGTGCGCTGACTATAACACCACGTTCAAACTCACTTAAATCTTGATAACCTGCCATTGCAGCAGTAGTAGCCGATTTAGCAACTTTTTTAGTCGCTTGTTGTCATATATAGGCGCTGCCGACCGTATCGCTTTACTCTGATTGGTTCCATACCTCTGTTATTTGCATACGCACCCCTATGCCAGTTTTTTTGGCTGTCCATTGTATATCGGTTATGTACGGTCATGGGAGTACTTTTTAAAGCCCTACATTATTTATATGTTAGGAAATTACTTTTCAGACTCAGTGTTTACATTTTACTTTAATGAAACCAGAAATTCAATGTCTACTGAATGTTCTCTCGCTGTCGATACAACACGCTTATAGATAAAATTCTGAATAAGTTCGATATTTATTAATTTAACAACAGACATCTTGCCGTAGAAGAAGCGAAATGATGAAAATTATACTTCAAAACATTTTAAAGTAAGACATATGGCAACGTTTTACGTATGAAATGCTACCAAAGGGACCAAAATACTTCCCTAATTTGCATTTCATAAAACAATTTCTCCATATAAACTCAATGCAGTGAATGACAAAAATAAAGATATACTTAATCCATAGTAACGTGTTTGCTAAACTTAAAAATATCCAATATGAATTATGACGTTTTTAACAATTTCGCGTAGTTCTTTGTACCAATATCAGTAGCATAAGTGATTCTATTTTTTTGTGGTAGGATTTTGCCTACTGGTTTGTACGCTGATAAAACGCGTACACTAAATCCACTGGGCTGCAGTACAATACATCCACAATAATAAACAATCGTTCACAGATTATCCAAATTCAATTCATGCTTTCTTAATAAGGTAGTTTGACTTTTATATCGCCTCAACGTATCAAGAGTAGCAAAGATGTTGTCATATTAAGTGAGTAGGTTCATGCCGCTCCGGATACAAGGGCTGGGAGCTGAGACGCCGTCCGCCATCTTGGTAGGTGTTACAACCACCGTATGATATCTTGATAAGTGCAGACAGTAGCCATGTTGGTGGTCCAGTCCGCCATCTTTGTAGGCATAACAGCCACCTTGTTTCCAAACGCCATTTTGTTTCCAGCTGTTATTTGGTTTTCGTTCGCTATATTTTTTCCAAATTACTCACCGTCTCATGCTGTAGTTCTCTCGTCGTTCGCTAGAGTGCACCACCGATCCCTGTAATGTGTTTTATTTCTGCTAGAATTTGCCATCCTATTACTAACCTTCAATCGACCCCGTCATCTTGTTTCCATTTGTGTTTCGTTCAACTTTCGAGTGTAATGGGCGCTGGTGTCGCTCTCGCTCTGCCACCATGTTGGTTCTATAGTTAGCCGCTAGGGAGGCTGCTTTTTTATATTTCGGAGTTCAAAAAGCCAGCTGGAGGAGGGCTTTAACGAACTACCGTACCTTGTGTTTCATGCAGACGCCTTAGACCACTCGGCTATCTGGATGCATCTAAAGACAGGGTTTAAAATGGTATATACACATTGCAACGTTGATATGATGTATAGAAAACTAATTCAGATATGGCATCAGAGTATGTGTATGCATGTTTAAAAATGTATTATTTATTAGTTTATTTTACTATATGATGTTCTTATTTTTCTTATTCCTATTTTTTCTGAATTATAATCTTTGTTTTATATATATATTCAATTATCATTCTTTATATTTAAAATATTCATTTCAGTATGTAATATTATATATGTGTAAGGTGTGTATGGGTTTTTTCGAGCATCAAATAATTTGTATTGCCAATGAAAGTGTAACATTATTTAATTACGAGGTAATACAAACAATTTGTCGCATGAAAATAGTATATATTTATTTGCACGTGCATGCCTCCACATAGATTATCAAAGGTATAAATATGCAAAATAAAACACGAGCGCGGAACAGTATTTATGAACATGAACCAAGTAATTCAGAAACACACTATGATAGTTGAAATTTCTACTCATGCTTAAACAAAGCGGTGACGACGGCACTGGAATAATGTCTCCAAACACAGATGATAATTAAATTTAAAGTAAAGAAATATAATGTTACTATACGAAATAATAATGAAAGAGAATACATATTTGCGAACAAAGCCGGAGTATTAAAATCTACACTGCCACCAATAACACGTTAGCATATTATCCCGAGTATAAACGTTCACGTTTGACACGTTGCAGAATAAGTAGAACCATAGTTCTGATGTGATGGAAGCTAATCGTCGTATGTCGTCGAGGTGAAGGTGGTGCTGGTGTTGGGTTGGAGACGTGATGTGATCAGCTGCTGAGGTCGGCGGTCGCCTGGTATGCAGAGCCATTCATGTTTTTCACTGTATGGACACATCGATGATGGAGGAGGTTGTGCCGGCGGTGGCTGCTTCCTTGCGACGTTGCGCATTGCACTAGCTGTGGGGATGAGGAGTGTCCGGAACGGAAGTGGTGCAGCCTTCGCAGCACTCCTTTCAGGGACGGCAACCGCGAATATCTTCGTCCTGCTGCAGGTAGGCTGGAAGTATCAATTGTAAAAAGAAATAATAATTTAAGAAAATGAGTATAAATATTATTATGACACATTCTTATTTTGAAATAATTATGACAACAATAACTTACATACTTTTTAATATAATTTTTTCTACATTCTTACTTTAATAAATACATTTATTTTAAACTCTCATTTCACCAAATGTCCCTATAGCTCTGTAGGCCAGGGAGTCCACCATCCTTATAACTCAAGGTCCTACAGTTCTATCCCACACTCCTACATACAATATTTTTAACTCTGCGAAAATTAAATAAAAAATAGTGGCACTCATAGCAGCCTACTCCAGAACAAACATGGCAGCCAAGCGAGAGCGACAGTTGCACACCTAGCAGGCGCAGTTGAACGAAGGGCAAGTAGAAACAAGATGGTAAAAGACAGTGGCACTCTATAGCAGCAATAAACAACCGTACTGGAGCAAGTAGCACACTCTAGACGATAACAAGAGAACTACGGCAGGCGACATCCAAGATAGTAGGGTAGAATCAAGGTGAGTAATTGGGAAACAATTTGGCGACTGAAAACCAGATGGCGGGCAAAAACACGGTGACAGGCGGAAACAAGATTGTGGGCAGAAACAATATGGCAGATGGAAACAAGATGGCGACTGGAAAAATTATGGCCGACAGAAACAAGATGGCAGGCAATGGTTCAGGACATACCATTTGGTGGCCATGACATCATCCAAGATAGCTGAATCTAAGATGGCGGGCAATCCTCTGATCCTCAACCTCTTGTCCTTGTTCTCGGATCGGCATAACCTTACTATTGAAGAATTTTTTATGTAAAGTATACAACTGTTTTCGTCATGATTATTTCATTTAAAAAAAATAGGGCCACATCACTTTTTCATAGGCATTAAAAATTTAACTAAGTTTATGATTATCGGAAGGTGCACCTTGAAAGGATTTTAACCAATAGATTCGTATTACGCCTGGGGGTTCATAACCTACAAAAGCTACAGCAAAACAATAAGTCAGAAATTAAATCTCAAATGAAATAAGAATGGCAATTATTTTTAAAGTGAAACTAAAATATTCAACCTTTAATTTATACTAATATCTTTCGACATATTGCACCTTTTTCTTAGAATAAATACACGTTCATTAAAAGTGATTAGCTACCTAATATATTTTGTCGAAGCCAACAAGATTAACTGTTTGATTTCGCTATGTTTAGTGCAAAGGGTACGTAAAATATTAAAGACTGTAAGTACACTAGCATATACCTGAGTTCGGACACAGCCTTGAAGATACTTAACTGACCACGCTATGGCGTTACGAACAAGCATACACTATTATGCAGCTAACCTGCATCAGACTATACAACTACGTGGAAAATCGCGTAAGAAATGCTTCATAGCATCGTGCTTTCTGCAGAATGGTTTACCTGCGCGCGGAGGCCAGCTGCTACGTGCCTGCCCGGTATATCGGCTCGGAACACGAGCCGGTGCCTGGGAGATCGAGGGTTGTCATGGTTGTAAGGGGGGTTTGCCGTATTGCTGAGTTAACGCACCCGCCAGGCAGCCTGGAAAAGGAACGTGGCTGGCATAAATTTCCCACCGCACGCTCTCTGGGGTTGCCACATGCCCCCCAGGGGCTTGCGGGAACCTCACCTTTCTTCACCGGGTGGCAACCNCGCTGGGTTGCCACATGCCTCCAGGGGCTTGCGGGAACCTCACCTTTCTTCACCGGGTGGCAACCAGAGAAAGATATTTCCGAAGACAAAAAAAAACGTTATTCCTACCGCCTAACCGGCCCGTACGAACTTCTTTGCTATGAGAATTAAAGTAAAATTACCGAACATGTTCCACATGTATCTACACTCTTTTAATATTATTATAAAACGCAGCAGTATTACTAATATGCTATTTCCGAACCGTTAGGTAGGTACGTAGGTCTTAAAGTTTCCTTGACAGCGAGGTCATTAGAGACGGCGAGAGTTTCTTTGACATTCAGGAAGTTTAGGAATCAGCCATGGCCTTTAGTAAGGAACCATCCCAGCATTCGCCTGAAGTGATTTAAGGAAACGATGGAAAACAGAAATCGGGATGACTCGACCCGGATGCGAACCCAGGTCCTACCTTATGCTACTAGAAAACACAAGGTCGGTGCTTGCAAATATTCTCCTACTCCACCGCTAGGTCTGTAACGTCATGAGATGATCGGCGTTGCACGTGTTTATTAGCCAGCTGTTTATCAGTTGTGTGAACTTGACAGCCCCCGGAATATTTTTGGCTGACTCTTTTGATGACTTATATACGTCATACAAATTTAGTTCCTAATTCCAAAAGCTGTATACGAAATATTTCATGTAATTCTAAACGACATGACACTGTCGAAGAAAAAATCATTTAAACATAATGATATTCATAAATATAAATATACATATAAGCAATAAATCGTTATAATATTTGTTTACTCGGTAGCAACTTATATCAATGCATTCTAGTTAATGGCAGTTAAACTGAGTAACTACTTTTCTACGAGGGCTGATTCAGAAGTCTTGGCAACTATTGTTCATCTCTCTAAAATGACCAAACACGGTAAATGTAGTGTGTATAGTTGAAAGTGTACGACGTGTAGGTCTCAAAGTTGACGCCACATGGGGTATGGATGCAGGAATGCCCGGCAAGGAACAAAGACAAACAAGGCTGCTTGTAATCACCCTTAAAATTGTTATATTCTCGTACAAACTTTATACACTCATTTGAACGGGTACATATCGTACGTATACGAGCAGTTTAACATCCTTCAAAGTAGTCTCCGGTGTATTCCATGGTTCGTTGCCAGTGATTAGGCAGACAGAAATACTATAGGTTGCATGAGATCCGTCAATGTGTTCCAACTCTATTCGAGATGATGTGACGATGTCTTCATCATCGCTGGCAACGAACCGTGGACAACATCGGAGACTATTATGTTCATTAGCCAACTTTGGCAAATGCATCATGCATCAGGAGGTAGGAGTTATCCGCCATCTTGGTAGGAGCAGCCGGCGGCCATTTTGGTCGGTGCTTCCGCCATATTTGTACGCGTCACAGCCAGTGCTCGATGCCATATAATCCACAAAATCTGTTGTTTTACCCCAAAACTCATTTCTGAAGTAATTACTTTGCCCAAAAATTACTTATTTCCCTCAAAATTGTTTATTATTTCCCCAACCCTCATAAATTAAAAAAATTGGTGAAAAACGTTTTTGCTCGTCAATGTGACTGACTTATCCCTCATTGTGACTGAGGTATTCCGAACATCAGCCACAATAAGGAATCTGAAAAGCCGATAAAATAAAATCATTATAATTTTTTTAATTGAAAATGAAGTGTATTTTTATACTTAAAAATGTAAAGTTGTATGTATTTAGTGTTACATATCACCGTAACCGTATTTTTAAGACGCATACAATAGTAATATATAGATTATGTAACCCACTGTCAGGACCACCATATTGGATTTAAGAGGTATGTCCCTACCCACAAATAATCAAAACTCATTACCATCATCCAACTTTACCAACACCTCTTACTTACACAACGAACACTATCTAATCTCATCACCCTTTCTCCAGCTGCCTATCAACATTCACCGCTCACCATCTACCCCCTCGCCAGCTCGCCCCACAACTCTCAACACCCGTCACCCACCAACTCACCCCCATCGCCCACCAACTCACCCCCATCACCCACCAACTAACTTCCCCCTTTCTTCTCAAAATGTAAACTCCCACACCAACACTCACCAACCCCCACCACCCTCACCAACCTGCAACTACCCCTCCCCGAGACACTCTTCGTATTCACCAACACTCACCACCCTCACCTCCCACAGCCTCCTTCACTTACCTCCCGGCAATAACCACCCCTCACCCACCTCACATATTGGCCCACAAATTCTTTAAAAAAATCGAGGATTATTTAATGTCATAACCCCGCTCATCCAGACTCCAAGTCATAAAAAAATCGATCATAGCACATTTCCTCTCACCAATATTTAATTTTGTTTTTGTGTATTATGCATATCATATATATTTTCATAGTCTTATAACAATTGAATTATTGGTTTAGTGCATTCCCTTATTCACAAAGACATAAATAACTTTTCCGAATAATTTGTTTACAAAATTTCGTAGCAAATTTATTATTATCTGCATTTCAAGTGCATTTAAAGGTAAGTGATATATCATAGAAGCCTTTATTTTTAATTTGTGTATGTATCATAATTCATAGTATGCCCACATTTTCGCAAGTCATGTGATAAGCAAGCGAACATTTATAGGGATATAAGATTATAATTTGCGATGTCTTGGATCCAGACTCGTGAAATTCAGTCTGCTAGCATAGTTTCTAACTCCAGGAAAGTATGAATTTATAAGTCCTACGACCATTTATAGACACAGTGATAAGCTAAATCTAAAATAATACTTGCATCATAGTGCTTTTTTTTTATCAAACTCAGTTTATAAAGGGCGAAGAAAAGATTTAGAATTTAAACATAAACAAAAGAGGTTTTATTGAATTCATTAACTTTATTACAACAAAATTATTAATTTTTGTCAGCATCTGTATAAACATCACCTTCCGTTCTAATTCTTTAAATACGAAACCAACTATTCATGCACGCGTGAACATCGTGCCTCCATGCAGTAAACTTGAGGGGAATATCATTGCAGCAGAAGCGACACCGATATGCTACTGAAAGTTCCATAGATAAAACACTTGCGGTCCCAAACGGTTCGGCTGCCATCATTTCGGAAGGAGCAGGAACCTTGGACGAAGATATCTTGGTGGAAAGAGATGTTGCTCCAGGTGATGAGGTGCCAGGTTCGAAGTTCACATTGGTAGCAGCATATCATGGTAGTGGATTTAAATGATTGAAAACGCCATCCATCACTCCGCTGACAGAGACAGCAAGATCTCTCTGTTGCAGATTTGGCACCAAGGCATTGATGGGGCATGCAGTTCAACTTTGCATGACTTTACATGTTTACAGTAAATATCATTGCGGTCGAAAGCGACCCGCAACGTAAGCGCATATTTTTATGTGGTTCGGACTGTTCTTACAGCCACAAATTTCATGGTGCCATGTGGAGGGTTGATTGCGAATATACCTTGACGCAGTTTCTACAGAGATTAGTTTTCTCTGGCGGAGGAGCCACAGTCGACTTCCCAAACTCTGCAGGAGATAAGACAGCCAAAGAACTGGATGTTATAGCCGAAGAAACAAATGACGCAGTAAGAAATGATGCTGTCAGTTAGTCTGAAGTTGCAGTCCACCCCACTAAAGACGTCTCAACCAAAGAAGTCCATGGCTCTGTCGACATCATGCTTGAAAATGGCGATGGTGAAGCTGTGTTCCATCTGATGAACTCGATGGTCCCTCTGCTGAAACCGCAACCGTCGTTTCCATAATAATATTTTACCATGTACAGTCAAAAGCTGAGACGATCTGCTATTCACCAAGAAAACTATAAAATTAACATTTATAAAATGATCTCGGCTACCTATATATCCACACATGATGTAATGCAGAAGTGTTGGTGCACCATGGCAGGTGATGGTTCGTACATTTTTGCACCTGGTGATGAGTTTAAGAGTGAAGCATTCCATCTCGTCATAGGGACTGGCAATTTGGGGTGTATAGGTATCGGTGTACCACCCCTATTTCTGGAAATTGGGCTCCACCACCCATTTCCTTATGAGACCAGTTTCCTTGTGGCTGGTCAGGGGTATTCGCAGTGATGGTTTGGGCAAATATATGGCACCTAGGCCCGACCACTTGGCGGGGTGTTGGACCACTTGGCATTCAGGCCGA
>NQII01008024.1:55653-80270 GCA_002778355.1 Clitarchus hookeri | reverse complement strand
CGCGACCAGTGAGCAAAAGAGAACTGCTTATATACCTAATATGCGCGGAAATAATTTCGCGAGATTCGGGTGTCCCTACTTATAATGTATACTAAAAAGAGGTATAGGCGATTCACGCTAAAGTGAGCATTTTTAAAGCCCTCTCATTTGGAATGACAGTCAATAAATATTTTTTTTATTTTAGCCTTAGACGTTAACTTTCAAGTGCGGTGGAATACACACACTGTGTTTATTAATTGCATGACAATATTTAATTAAAAAGATTGTTAAAGGATAAAAAAAAGGGCTGAAAGGAAAAAGTAACTAAGGCATCAAAAGTGCTCACTTAACCGTGAACAGCATATAGTACTGGACATAGGCGCCGAGTTTGGCGAAGGAGTAGGAAGGGAGAAGAGGGCTATCGCCCCCCTTCTTTTCAGTCACTAATTCAAATTGTAAACAGTACGTATAACTTAGCATTAACCGCTTGTCTCATCCTTTTTAAGATTTATTTTATCCATAGGTATTCGTGTAAAAACAAAAGCAGCAGTATTCCGTAGAAATTATTTAATTTCATTTAAAAATGTGCAACACGGTAAGAGAGAAACAGATAGAGATATATAAGATTAGAATGACGTTGGAATGGTCACAGAAAGGAGACTTGCCCCTCCTCACGAAAAGAGAAGTAGGCGTCTATGGGAAATGGGAAGTAAAGTATCAATAAGAAGAAGGAACATTTTTTACCCACGCATTACCCATAAAGGATACGGGGGCTGGTAATAAACTGCGTAACCGGCATTTGACTGGTCACGAAAAAAAAAGAAGAAGAACACACGTCGGCGACTAACAGTCCTTCTTCGAGCCGCGGATGAAGTGGGTTCGCTTCGGGGCGAGTTCCTTATTCACATACCTCCCTTGCTACTCAACCATACAGCACAGAGTACTTAAGAATACAGAGGTGAAATAGCCACTTATTCCGCAAACTCCAGCAGCACACGCCATCAAAATGGCGTCACTGACCAGCAACATGTTGGAACGCCGTTCGCCAATCAGCGCCTGGTAACAGACTCACCACCCAGCAGTCTAACCAACAGGGAACCTTCCGCAGCACGTGGTAGCCAATGAGACCCGAGGTATTGTTCCCAGGTTATCGCACAGCCAATCAGAGAATGGGCACGCCCACATCAGAAGAACCGCCACGCCATTTCGTGCCTACAGAAATATAGTTTCTGAGATAGAGATAATTCTTTGGTTAATTTTTTTACTTTTTCCTATATTTCTTTCGAATTTATATATTCATCCGATCCAATTACATGTCATATTTTAGATAATTTTAAGGGGAATATAACGTAATGTCGATCATTTAAATCGGATAAATAGTTTGCAAGAAATGAGGATTTTAGTTTCACTGAAGATTGCCTCCACGAGTTCATTATTTAGTTTTCCTTTTTTCGCTTCTTAATTTTCCCAGACTGACCAATAAAGATAGCATATTCCTATTGTTCTCGGGGTGCTCTTTCGATTGAAATGAGTCTGGCGAGTGTGGTGTTAGCAGTTTAAGAGTTATGTATATTATTTAGGTTTATTCGGACAGTATACACCATGTGCATGCAAATAGATCTTCAGCGGTACTTTAAAAGTGCTCAGTTTACTGAGAACAGCCTGTGCGTGAAGAGATTTGGGCGGCTATGAAAGGACATGAAACCCGACATGATTCCCACGTGCGAAAATCCGGGAGTGGCCCGGCCGGGGATTGAACCCGGTTCACCTTGGTGTAGGTGAGCATACTAACCCCTCAGCCATCGCAGCCCCTATGCCCGTGGGTGTTCAACGATATTTATATTATACGAATCCGTTGCTTCTTCTTACGTATTTACTGACATTGTGCAAATAACTAGTTTAATTCCGAGCTTTCGACCAGCCAGGAATATGGGTAGGATCAGAGATAAGATGAGATCCAGCAAAGGGTGGAATGAATACGGGAAAAAAAACGAAAGTGCCAAGATAAAACCCAAATAACACGGCAGTGTCCATTACATTCCGCACATAACAATCATTTTTCGAAAATCCACAGCCACCGGGTTCCATTTGCCAGTAAGCTAGATCACAGTCATTCATATATTTCGGTGGTCTTAAGTTACTTCATAAGTTGCTGCCGCATTGAAAAGCCGGGATTACTTTTGACTTAATCGTACATGATTCACTCCTATTTTTAATATAAGATTATTGTTTGCACATAGCTTCTTTTTCTCTCTTAGAGAGGGCCAAAAAAAGAACTATCCCATTTGTAAAACTAACGTAAGCGAGCAAGTATTTGTCCGAGCGAATACGCGGATTTTTTACTAGCTTTCACTAACAAGGTTTTTTTTTTCTTGGCTCCTGTAATGGAACTGTGTGTTGGTTTTACTGTATTGCCCTCACTAATATACCGCCGTCAGTGAACCGCAAAAGAGAAAGAAAAAAAAAAGGGAGGATGGGGGTTTCATACATACTAAATCAACCCTAATATGTTCGTGAAACCAGCGCGCGCAGAGCACACACAAGCACACAATTGCGAGGCATTCCAACCTGGTACCTCTCGCAGCAAAAGTAAGTGTGCAAATGATACAGGCACGTCGAGGATGATCAAACCATATTGCGCGTCTCAGTTCGGTTTCTCTTTATCTTGTTTTTTTTTCTGTGGGGTTCGGTGTTCGTTCCCGCTGCGGCCACAGAATACTCACGAATACAGAAGTTAATCCATTCAGAGCCAGTGTTCACAACTGTGTGCATTACGCACGTGTAGGTAATTTTTGGTCTGAACTGCACACCGCGAAGCTCACTGACCAATGGTCTTACGCGTGGGTAAGTGATTCGCGAACCGTCTTACTGGTCTAAGTAATAATTGGGTCACGTAACTGTAGCCGAACATATAACCTACAGCTCATTGGCTGCGACAACGAAACAAGTGTTGTGTCGACTCAACTACAGCACGCATCGTAGATTTTTTTGTTTGCAACACCTAAAACTGAGAATTAAAGTGAGTCTGAAAGGTTTAAAAAGCAGCTTGTAACGAGAAATCCAGCAGCGCACGCATGCGAAATGCCGTCACTGGCCAGGAACATGCCTGAGCTACAGAGTACAAGGTACACCGAGACGTACTCGTTCTCTGATTGGTTGTGCGAGGGTCTGGGAACGAGCGATGTGTCTGGTTGGCTAACGCGTGCTACTGGTTGGCGAGTAAGTTGTTACCAGGCGCTGATTGGCGAACGGCGTTCCGACATGTTGCTTGCTAGTGACGCCATTTTGCTAGCGCGTGCTGCTGGAGTTCGCAGAATTAAGCTGCTGTTTGACCTCCGTATTCTTTAAGTATTCTGTGCTACTATCGAGTTTGGACCAGCCGTCAAATGAACCCGCGAAATATCCGGGGTCTCTAACAATAAGGAACGGGATCGTAATTGTACCCGTATGGTGCAGAGTTCTTGTGGCCGAGGGGAACGCGGTAGGAAGCAGCTCCATTGTATTCCAGCGCAATCTGGCTCGTGTCCACGGGAGCATCGTGCCCTGCTGAACTATCCGGCAGTTTTGAAAGGAGCCCAGTGCCCCATTGTCTCCTCCGAGAAGACGGAAACACTTCTCTCCCGGCGTGGGAAAGACGCCTTTAACTCCTACCCGGCTAGTGGCTGGGTGTTCCACGCCCTATCGGAGGAGTACTGCGGTAGGACGAAGGAGGAAATGATAAAAGGGAGGAGGATGGATAAAAGGAAATTTGAGGTGACTAGAGCAAGGACTCTCCCCAATTACGGTTACCAGACATCCGACGAAAGAAGGGCATGTTCTCCTTTTCAACCATTTATTTTGCGCTTCGACAAACTTCCGTGGTAATCAAAAAAGCCCTGCTTTTTTTTTTTTGTCTTACAAAAGAGAGTATTTGTCTATTAACTACGCTATTTTTATAATACAATAAAAATATTTTTTGTGCAACAAAACTTGACATGGCGGTTGTTTTCAACATTATTGCTTTTACGATATTTATTTTCATACTGCAGTGTGTATTAAAATTATTCAACGCGTAAAATAACTGAAAGCTTACAGATTTATTTTCCTGGTCCTTAGCCTTCATATTTCGTGTTAATTGATAATAGCGCAGGGACACCCGATTTTCGCGAAAAGATTTCACGACCCGTTGTATTTCTTAACACTTTGATCAGATCCACCTTCTTGATTGGATGATTTACGTGTTACGCGTCTTTAGGTGTCTTCTCGCGATACACAGACGCACACTACAAGAGTAACCTAATTCTGGTTGGCCAGCCGAGTAAGAAAATGTTGTCTAACAAAGACAGACAACCAATAAGTGAAATAACACTGCTGATAAACCCGTAAGGTATTGAGATCTAACATCCCCGGAATTATTTGCGCAAGTAGGGGTGTCCCTAAATATAATTAACCGCTTAGCATATTACCCCGAGTTTACTCGTTCACGTCTGACGTGTTGCACAGCAGGTGAGGGTATGGTCGTTGCTGTGCAAGTCCAGAAGCTACCACCAATACAGACATAGCCTGTCCTTGAGAAATTCTATTGGTTGCTGCTGACACACAGACTACATTATAATTGGCTGCATCTTGTGCCATGAACCTGCCGAAACTCTTCCAATAGGTTCCAAGGAGTCAGTTATTATTAGTAGGGCCAGTGACTTTTCGTGTAAAAATCGGAGCACACAGTAGACTTCAATACTATATACACACCTCAGCTGTTGTTATACCTCCATTGGCTGCTGGTACCGTGTCCGTCTTTGACCCAGCCACTCAGCACCAAGTAACTCCGACACTGAACCTTCTTGATTCGTGCGCAAACGGTTAACACGGGCCAGAACATTTTTTATCCAATCAAAGAATCTGGACGACCTTACAGTGCTTTGGACTGTAACTTGTCTCGAAATCTTTTCGCGAAACATCACTGCCCCTACTTATTAGGAACTTATAATTACCTTCCACGCCAATTTTTTTTTTGAAACACGTGACACTAAAACTTAAATGTGTACATGAAGGGGTTAATTTGTGGTGCTAGTGAAATTACATTTGTATTCCTTTTTAATAACATGTCCTTTTCCAGAGTGAACGTCCTTCTCTTTTACTCTGAGTGCATTGAAAACCTGCCAGTTTACACTTTTTTCCTACCTAATTTTTACATGTTAGAGATAAATAGAGACCCGAAACTTTTGCTCATTTATTTGAGAACAAGATAGATCTCAAACATATCTAAAAGCTGTTCACGNTAAATAGAGACCCGAAACTTTTGCTCATTTATTTGAGAACAAGATAGATCTCAAACATATCTAAAAGCTGTTCACGGTAAAATGGACACTTTTGAAAGCCCTTCCTTGGATCTACTTGTATGCACATTGTGTATTCTACCGCCGTATGTAAAATTAACTTTGCAATGGGCCTGATCACTTTATTCGTGCGTCGGTCGGAGTGGGGCTGGAAAATTATTAGAATAGTAAATATTTTACAAATTTGCTAACTCTTCACTTACGGTTATCATAAAAACGCAAAAAAAATTTTCACTATTCAGAAATGTTTTCGTACCAATTTTAATTCAGCGTAAAGAAATGGAACTACTTTCCCTCCGTCGTTACCAACTTTACTGGGCGCATGCCACTCAGTGTGGCCGTTAAAATATACGCAGGTAGGGGCCGTGACATTTTTCAAAGGTTGATATTAAAGGTGCTCAACAAACCGTGAACATCCTATACATATGAGTTACTTTTCCAATTTGATAGCAGTGTGTAAACCACGACCTGGACGAATTAGAGCCAATTGCTAACCTGTTAAGAAAAAAGGATATAATCCCATTCTACCTGGCCTGTGGTAAAACTGTATCATCAGCCAATTAACGAATAACTGAGGCTCGAGTATACAAAGTATTGTGCAGTCTAGCTTCTTGCCAAATGAATCCGCTAAATTCATCTCTAATTTTTTTTATATATAATGATAGGTCTCTCCTCAATTTATAATCGGTTGCGTATTGCTCTTGAATTTGCGGATTAGGGCCACGTGTTTATCGCGAAATGGGATTAACCTAACTCTGATTGGCCTGTCAAGTAATAAAAGGTCTTCTCGCAAAGACACGCTGCCAATAAGCAAAATAAATTTGCTTGTGTGCTAGCAGGGTATTGAAATATAGCATGTGTGGAGATCTTTTCGCGAAATTCGGTTGTCACCACTGAATTAGTTTGGTGTTTTTCATCTGAAGAGTCCTTGCAATGAGGGTCAGCCACCAAACTAAAATTAAATGTTATCGGAGCCACGGTGGCTAGACGGTTAGACTGCTTTCCTCCCACAAAGTCGAACCGGGTTCAATCCCCGGCCGGGTCACTCCCGGATCTTCACAAGTGTGAAACTTGCCGGACGATGCCGCGGGTCGGCTATTTTCTCGGGGTTCCCCTCCCCCTTTCCACCACGCCTTCGCATTCCAGCGCTGCGCCATTCTCGCCTCATTTCGCTCTCATTGGGTGTCAATAGCTCGTTGTTAAGAGCCACCTTAATCTCTCAACTCAACTCACCTAATTGTTATCGACACTACACTGCTAAGTTACGTATCATGACAGAGGAATCCAAGAGTAAAGCATTTAAAATACAGAAACCACAAAAAAATATTAAGATTTACATGTTGTCAACACAGAGGCATATAATGCAAAGATGACCCCGCAGATGGAATTAAATTAGTAACAGCAAACTAAACAAGTTTACCTCGACGCAGCGGACCGCAAGAGTCCAGCGATGTGTTTGTGGGGTGGCAGACGTGCTAAACTAGACCGTATGCACAGGAGCTGGCCCTTACACCCTTACAGTCGAGGGCACAGCTTGGCCCTTTACCAGGGCATTTACTGATGCGATGAGAGAAGCTCTTGGCCCGTGGTCAAACGAGAGTGCTTCCACGATGTATTGTTCCGCACTGGCGAATTATCTCATCGTCACTGAATGAAATGCCATTAACCCTTAACTTACAGCGCTTGCCTCACACCAAGGCGAACCGGGTTCGATCCCCGGTGGGGTCGCTCCCGGATTTTCGCATGTGGGAATCGTGCTGGACGGCTGGTTTTCTCGGGGATCTCGCGTTTCCCTCGTCCGTGCATTCCGGCGCTGCACCATACTCGCCTCGCTTCGCCCTCATCGACTCTCAAGACCCCGATGTTAAGAGCCGCCCAAATCTCTCACCTCACCTCAACCCGCACACGACAAAAAGGCGACACCAGCCTGCGTTACGTCGGAATGCCGTTCACCAATCAGCGCGAGGTTACATTCTCGCAGCCGGCAGCCTAGCCAATAGGGAACCTTTCGCAGCATGCAGTGTCCAACGAGACACAAGGTCCCAAACCCAGGGCCTCGCGTAGCTAATCAGAGAACGGGTACGCCCACTTAAAAGATGCTTCGCTCCGTTTCGTGTCTGTATACTTACCTACTCTGCGTCTGAACAGTCTTGTTTCCGGTTAGAGCAGAGTGGGGAGATTTGGGTGTCGCTTAACATCGAGGTCTTGAGATGAGGGCGAAGTGAGTATGGAGCAGCGCCGGAATGCAAGGACGGAAGAAACGGGAGATCCCCCGAGAAAACCAGCCGACCAGTGGCATCGTCCGGCACGATTCCCACATACGAAAATCCGGGAGAGATCCAGGCCGGGAATCGAACCCGGTTCGCCTGGGTGGAAGGCGAGTAGTCTGACCAAGATCCAAGATTGCCATGTAGATGTTCGCTGGGCATCTCTTCCTCTTTAGTTGGTACGTTACCTCCGGTCACCACGCATTATCGAAAGCTCCTGCAATGTCAAGAAACACCCCCAATATATACATTGATTGAATGTTCTTTGTATACTGCTTCACATTATGCAAGGCAAAGTCTGTGCCCATTCCTTTGCGAAAGCCGCATTGCCTTTCGCTGATGGTACCTTCAGTTTCTAAGGCCATTATGAGCCTCCTGTTGATCAACTTCTCGTAGACTTTGCCCAGTACCGGAAGCAGTGTTAGAGGACGGTAAGATTTTGGATCTTCTGGATCCTTCTTTCCTCCCTTGCACATGATACACTGACTTCCCTTCATTCATGGGCTTGGAAACACTTCAGATCGGAGACAGTCGTTGTAGATATTCACAAATCCTTTTTTATTCTGGAGAAGTTTCTCTTTATTTTTTCTACGCCTAATCCTTCGTATCCTGGGGCTTTCCCATTCTTCATTTGATACATCACCAGGGTTAGTTCCTCCATATCAAAATCTGGTTCGTCAGCTTCTTCCGGAATTTCACCCATTGGATGTGTCTTCCTCACATGCTCCTTCCTGCCTCTCATTTTCCTGGGAGTCATCATGCAGAAGCATGTAAAGCAGAGTTTCCATAAATCTTTGGAAATCAGTGCACGTTTCCGCATTTAACTTTATACTGGGTGGAGGTATTGCCTTCTTTATTTTACCAGCGGCAAGTTTGTATGCCACAATAAAAGGATCCTCATTACTAGCTTGTGTAATGAAGTCCACCCTTAACTTCATATTTTCTGACTAGATCCTGTTGAGTAAGCCTGCTCCTTTTGCTTGAACTCTTGAGCGAATTGTTCTCTTCTCTCGCCTCTGAGTCTGTGAAGTCGTCTCCTGTCCCTTCGTACTTGTTTTCTTTCATTGTATGGCTCCAAATCCCACCATTATAGATTCGGGAGCCCATGACTTGTTTTTCTAAGACTCTCCTCACATGTCTCAGTGATGATTAGAGATGGTGGTTTATCGCAGGAAAAGTTTACTGTTTGCTAGAATTCAATGTACTGTACACATTTCCGACAGTTTTCTTTCCTTATTGGCTGCCATGCATTTATGAAGCTACTACCCTATTTCACTGGACCAATGAGGATTCTGATACTATAAGGCAGAACATTCGTGATTGGTCTGCAAACTACTTAGCCGAGTCAAAACCTTGTTCATCCAATCATGAAATAATAAACTAGTCAGAGTGTTATAGAAAATATGTTCTCTCAAAATTTTTTTGCTATTTTACATCATCTCTAGTGATGATGCGAGTTAAAGCGGCAACTCTTTCCTCCACTCCTTCTAGACGCATTGCTGCATATCTTCTTATGCTTCTCAACTGGGCCTTATCGTATATCGGCCAATATGCTGTTCGATGTACAAATCGAACATCCTTTTCCACTTCTGATGAAGGTCCACTATTTCTTCCTCTATTACAGATTTCATAGACTATGGGTCTATGGTCGGGTGCATAATTATGGACAAAAATATTCTCGTATTAAACTACGTGTAGGCTAGACTCCATGGTCCTATGTATTTGCGAACCTCAGCTTTCTGTTTATTGGCTGCTGCCCCCAGTGTGTAGCCAGTTTTACCTCAGACCAGGTGGTACGGGATTCGATGCTTGGTTCCTTGCAGGCCTGTTATTGGCAGACTGCAAAACAGGGCGTGTCTAAAAAAAACTGTGATCCGTTTGCAAACATAAAAGTAATGTACGTTTGTAGAAAGGCTAGTTTGTCCTAAAACGAACTAATTAAATTTTCCAGTCCTTAAATATAATTCTTTTTGTTATACTGTAAGGTAATTACATCCCTATAATTTGTCCTAATTGTCCTCCTACCCTCTAGTTCAGTCAATGAATTTCCCCCCCCCCCCCTTGAGNTCCGCTTCGCTCTTGAGAAATTCCTGTCTACGACACTAATGCTGGGTCCACGGTGGTGTAGTGGTTAGACTACTCTCCTCTCATTCATAGGCGATCTGGGTTCGATTCCTGGTGGGGTCGCTCCCGGATTTTCGCATATGGGAATCGTATCGGACGATGCCGCTGGTCTACAGTCCGCCCCTTCACTCCAGCGCTGTTTCACACTCATCTTCGCTTAACCCTCATTGGCTCTCAAGACGTCGATGTTAAGAGCCGCCCAAATTTCTTCACACACTGGGCCAACGTGTTTTGAAATATTCACATCGTCATGGAAATTTTTCCGCTAAAGTCGGGCGTCCTTAATAACAGCTGCAGTAAGGTGGATCCTGTATTTCATTCTGATTATTATTAAGCCAGAAGATAAAAAAAAATCAGTGCGTTCTACCAGCAGTGAGCTGCGTGTTTTCTGACCCTCCTCCGGCAAGCAGAAGGACCAGAGTTAAAGAACACGTCGACAAATTTAATCTTATAGCGATGTTCCGCGGAACTCGTAAAGTGGTACTCCCCCCTCCCCCCCCCCTTTGTTCATTTTGAAAACACCCGCACCAGCACAAGCACGCGCGNGGGAGGGGGAGAAGGGGGGGGGGAGATCAGACTGAGTTTTACTGCAGGATCTGGCCTACGCGTCTGGGTTTAAATACGACGCCGCGGGATTCCGGCAAACCTGAAGACCAGCGTATCGGCTACATTGAGTTTGGAAGTTCGCCTACAGATGACAAAATCAAGCTACGCTGTGAACCTGAAGAAATTGCTCGCCACAGTTCATAACACAATAATAATTAATATTGATATAAATACTTAACAGTAGACCCACCTGTTTTTCCGATGTCCGATGGGATACTTGCAGTTTTCCTTTTGTTATCGGCCACGTGTCTTTGTCGGGAGAAAGTTCCTTACTTGACTGGGTCAATTATAATTACGTAACTCCGACGTGAGTGAGTGTCCGTGATTCGCGGGCAGACACCTGCAATGCGTGACAGTTAAAATCTTCCAATCACGAAAGCGGATCTGATCCCAAGTGTTTTGGAGTACAAGTAGTCCTGACTTTTATAAATTACTTACTCACCCGTCGTTATTTAGACACTTCGAATAAAATATCCAAGTATTGTTCAAAGCATTGCAAATATATATTTTTTATTTTACCTACATTGAGAACCTTTTTCCTGAGAAATAAACAGAATTATAACATTTTCGAGTTGAAAGGACGGGGTGTTAGCGATTTCCTTTCGCCGCTATCAACTTTACTGGACGCATGCCAGTCAGTGTGCCCATAAAAATGTACGCAGATAGAGGCAGTGAGATTTTTCAAAGGTTGATTTCAAATGTGCTCTGTTAACCATGCACAGCAGTATCTATTTATAAGACTACGGGATGTATAGTCTCAACATTGAGTGATACCTCCCTTATTTGACTCTGAATTCCGCTGGGTGCAGCGCAGACTATTCAAGTCATTATCTATGCTACGTCCCAGATACAAGACTCTGTGACTGAATGAGGTATGTAAAGTAAAACCTCTTAACATTGACCACTAAAGTACTATTCTGAAGATCACATCGTATGAATGAATGCTTATATAGGGAAAAAGAAGAAATTAATGTAAATTTACGGCTAAATGGTTACAGAATCGAACAATTCGGCTACATTTCTACATTACGCTACACCCATTCTGCTACAAGCTATGTGACATAAAATTATGAATGGTTACGGTTGGGAACACTGAATTCGAGAAACTGCGAATAAATGCATGCCTCATACAGTTCCGCGCTGTTGATTGGCAACTGGTAGTTTATTAATAGCTCTTCTTCAATTTGTTATAAATTGCATTTTTTTTTTTTCATACTAACATAACACACTTTACATATTATCAGAGAGCCTCAAATTTTGCTGATTCATCTGGCAACAAGCTATAATATACTATTATTTGTGTACTCGAGCCTAAGTTAGTTGTTCATTTGGCTGATGCTCCAGTTTTACCACATACCACGTAGCACGCGGGATTTGGTTTTTGTTTTCTTGCAGGTTGGTTATTGGCTCAAATTTGACAAGGTCGTGTCTTACTAACTGCGATCCAATTGTAAAAGGAAGTCAAATGAACGTGTGTTTGAAGTCTAGCTTGTCCTCGAATTAATTGCGGGAATTTCCAGGTGTCTACTTACTATCCTGGATGTACTCGTTAACAAATTACTAGGGGCAGTGATATTTCGCCAAAAGATTTCGAGACAAGATACAGTCCAAAGCACTGTAGNTTCGCCAAAAGATTTCGAGACAAGATACAGTCCAAAGCACTGTAGGGTCGTCCAGCTTCTTTTATTGGCTAAAAAAATGTTGTGGCTCGTGTTAACCGTTTGCGCACGAATCACGAAGGTCCAATGCCGGAGTTACTTAGTCCTGAGTGGCTTGGTCAAAGACGAACACGGCACCAGCAACCAATGGAGATATAACAACAGCTGAGGTGTGTATATAGTTTTGAAGTCTACTGTGTGCCCTGATTTTTACGCGAAAAGTCACTGGCCCTACATATTACGTGTCACGGAATAGGCAAAATCATTGTCAATGTTGCGCAAGGTCAGGCGCTATAAGCAATTCAAGCAGCTATTGGTTGCTGCCAGAACACGAAAAGAAAAAATTGTATTGGTTAAGCTGGGGCCATAGACCAACATAAATTATTTGCATATGTTACATCGGGTATTGAGGGCAATTATTATTTAAAAAATTTTAAAAATTGAGAAACATATAATGTTAACTTTACACTCATCCCACCACCTCCACCTCGTCCCTTCCCCAACCTCACCCGTTCCAATCATTAAAAAAATTACAAAAAATTTTAAAAATTTAAAAACTCAAGAAAAATACAATGTTAACCTAACATTCATCCCTCCACCCTCACCTCATCCCTTCCCACTGCCACCCCTTCCCGATCATAAAAATCAAGTAAAATCGCAAAATAAAATAAAAAATAATTTTAAAAAATTGAGGCACATATAGCGTTTACTTTAAACTCACCTCTCCATACCCACCCTCATCTCCCCAAATTAATCATTGGACCTTCATGACATAAATTATCCCTCCACCCATACCAATCAACGGAATATTCCCATTGACCACTAACTTACGACTTTAACACATGTGTTTCCTGTATTTGGCACTGTAGACTGCTCGTAATTGTTTTTTTTTTTTGCATCTGCCACCAGAGCGTTACCATGTCGTCCATTTACAAGTTTTTTTTTTTTGCGACGGAGTCTCTTCCAAACCTGGAGTATAATTAATCCCTACTATTTTTTTAAGTTCAATCTCTTAAAAAATAAATAAAACACAACATATTTAGCATACATTTTTTATTTACAAAATGGTACATATGTACAAACAGTTCTTCACAACGATTTTCGTAGGCAAGATGAAATTTTATATTATTTTGTAAGTGGATGGCTTACAGTTGTCCTTAACTGTAAATGGTCAACCGAAACAAGTGTCCAACCTGAACCCTTAGTCACCATTCCTTCTTCCTCGCGACATATCTTTTGTATATTATCGTCTACAATCTTTTCGATGTCATAAACATTATATATTGGTACATTCCGGGTTTTGAATGTCCTTCTACAATGTTCTCCCTGGTAGGTTTCTGGTTTCAAATAGTTACATTCTAACCGTATATTATATTTAAGAGACTTGCGGTTTCCCATCTTCTATAAGTTGGCTTGTTACACAATTTTTCATGGCTGACAGAAACATGCAAATGTCTTTCGGTGTATTCAGCGCATTGTTTTTTACATAAGTTTTCTGACTGCCATGGGAAGCAGATTCCTTCAATGCAAATCAATTAGCATTAGATTTGCCTAGAACATGAATAGGTTTACGAGCCGGAGATTTACACTGTTTGACATTCTAGCAATATGCTTCACGACACTCTTTTCCCTCATAGTTCGTTGTATTATAATTCCTAAATTCACATCCACATTTATGACAGACGAGAGTCAAATAAGCCCACCATGTCTTCTCCGTGCATTTACCACTCTTTTTGTGCCTACGTGCATTGTTACTTTTACTGTATGTCTCATCACAGTAGCGACACGATCGACTCGATATCGACAGCGAATTGTCCATACCGTCCACATGCACTCCCTCACTTACCGTTGGTAGCACCGTTGCATCATCACACACTGTACCAGGTAGCGATGGCACGTTTACATCATCATTACACACAGCAGTACTTACAAGTCCACCACAGGTTCGTGGCGACAACAATGCATATTTTTGTTTTGTTGGTGGAGGAACAAGCCTTTTACATATTTTCGAATGTCTGTATAGATTGTCAGTACGATCAAAAAGACGAAGACACTTTTGACACCTACTGTATATGCTACTTTATCACAGTACATGCATCGAAGTCTTGACACTGTTGGCTTGGGTCGCGATGCCGATGGAGCTGCTGTAGGTGACTCACCCAAAGAGGTCAATGGAGATGCTACTGTAGGCAACCCACCAAGAAAACCAAGGTACCACACACGAAGAAGTCGATGATGACACTACTGTTAGTAGTCCATCCGAAGAAGTCGATTGCACTGGTGGTACCACACACGAATAAATCGATGGCTTCGCCAGTACGATGTCCGAAGAAATTGATGGCACAGTTGTAGATCCTATTAGCTCTGGAATGTCCGATGACATTGTAGATGCAAAATATGTCGTTGAGTATACAAGTTATCCGCACCTCTCTATTTCGTCGACGAACTGGAAATCCCCACAAGGTGCCCTCTCCTTTATATCCACACCCATCACCTTCGTATCCCCCCTCCCCCTCTAACAAAACCTTTATTTCTTCCCTCCAAAACTCTCGCCAACACCTCTCTGCTCCTCCCCACACACCCTCCCNAAACACCATCCCACCATTCACCCATTCCCCACTCCCTAGCAGCAAACATCTTACTCCCTATTTCAAACTGAAGGTGTGTGTATATTCCCAGGTCCATCTGTATGAACCCCTGCAGGTTTCGCTCTCCATCAGTTTTATCCCAACACATAAATAGGTTATGTATGCGGCCGCTAGGCACAACTACCATCATCTCAAGGTCATGATATTTGAGATGAATGACCTGTTTCAAACCAACCTCGTCGAGTTGATACAATATTCTCGGGTCAACAAGGGCTGCAAAAACATGTTGACAGTCACCGATGCCATTCAAGTCGAAGAATGTGTGTGGCATCACCGAGGCCATGGCGGATGTGTGGCGCGAAGGACGCATCCCGACTAATTGGCAACCGACCCTGGCAAGGAATTCTAGTATACAAAGTTCAAGGCCCTGATGAAGAAACATAACATAAATCATTATTCCACATACAGCAATCTCAAAGCATCTATCGTCGAGAGGTTCAACAGGACTCTGAAGGGCAAGATGTGGAACCATTTCGTGGCGAATGGAATCTACAGGTGGCTTGAGCTACTGCCGAAAATCGTCCGCGAGTATAATTCCACCATTCATTCTACCACTTGCGTAAAGCCCGCAGATGTCAAGGACGACTCCCTGATTCGGACCGTGTATGTCATTACGAAGAGGAAGGGACCACACAAGACTAAAGCCAAAATCGGCGACCTGGTGCGCATCTCCAAACAGAAAGGCGTCTCTTCGAGAAAGGGTTCACAGCGAATTGGAGCTCTGAACTCTTACGTGTATGACATATACGCAACTACGCTCCGAGGACCTACTATCTCGAAGATCTGAACAACTTACCCATCTATGGTGGTTTCTACATCAAGGGGATCCAGTCTACGAAGTTTCCAGATGATTATTTGGTCGAGAAGGAGCTGAAACGACATAATGGAAGGGTATGCATCAAGTGGTGGGGTTTCCCTGTCCTCTACAATTCCTGGATCGCTGAAGCGGCCATCGAGAGGTAAACTCCCTGTGGAGGAGAATGTATATATACAGACTTTAATTCAAGGGCTTATGTGTTTCCTCATGTTGTACATTACCGAATAAAATGAGTTTTTTTTTAGTTATGTTGTGTTTTTTTTTTAAATATCTATCTTAAAAAATAGTATATATTAATTATACTCCAGGATTGGAAGAGTGACTGTCGCCGAAAAAAGTTTGTTAATGGACGACATGATAGCTCTCTGGTGGTAGATGCTAAAAAAAAAAAAAGCACAGTCTACAGTGCCCAGTACTGGAGACATGTGTTAAATTCATAATTTAGTGTCCAATGGGAATACTCCATTGATTGGTGTGGGTGGAGGGATAATTTATGTTATGTAGGTTCAATAATTAATTTGGGAAGAGGAGGGTGGGGATGGAGGGATTAGTGTGAGATAAACGCTATATGTTCCTCGATTCTTTAGAGTTTTTTTTTAGTTTTTGCGATTTCTGTCGATTTTTTTATGATTAATAGGGGGAGGGGTGTGGTGGGGAGGGGTGTGGTGGGACGAGAGTGAGATTAATATTATATATTTCTCGATTTTTTAGAATTTTTTCAGATTTTTTGAAATTTTTTATAATAATTGCCAGAGGTGTGGTAGGGGAGGAGGGGAGGTGATGTGAATAGAGGAAAGGTGAGTGGGAGGGGTGGGTGTAGGAGGATGTGGACGTGGTAGGTGCAGGATGTTTGTCAGGGGAGGGGTAAGGTCCGCTGATCCTCCCCGATCCGCTTGACTTGGCTCAGAGTCTCGAATCCTCCTCTCCTACTCTGAGGATTAAGTGGCTCATTTATCTAAGGACCTCTCGAGTCTGATTGACTATCGCGTGGTGAAGAAGGTTGCCTGTTGATTGAACTGCCAGTCAGTGAGTAGGTTACCAGGCGCTGATTGGCGAACGGTGTTCCAACATGTTCCTGGTCTTTGACGCCATTTTTCTGGCGTGTAATGCTGGAGTTCGCGGTATAAGCTCTTATTTCCCCTCTATGTTATAAGTACTCTGTGGCCATATTCTATTGGTCTCTAAGTCCCTCTTACCGCCGTCTTATTGGTCCACACCACACCGAACTTCCATGACTGGCTGTCCGTCAGCCAATGGACCGCCGGTTTGTGCGCGTTTCAAACAAATGTTCATTATTATGTAAAGTCTGCTCAAGGTATAGAAAACACTTTTGAAATCAACTTTTGTAAAATGTTACTGTCCTACATGCGTATATTTTAAGAGGCACACTGTCACACGCCCAGTAAAGTTGGCAATGAAAATAAAGTAGTTCCATGTATTAACGTAAAATTATAAGTGTTAAAGAAACATTTGTGAATACTAAAATACTATATTTAACTTTTGTTTTTTTTAATGCATATAAGTGTAGGAATAAAAACATTTGTAAAATATTTGCTTTTTCTAAAAAATGTAGTTTCCCTTGACCGACAAATGAATGAAGTGATCAGGCTCACGGTAACGTTAATTGTACGTGGTGGAAGAATACACGATGTTTATGCAAGTAGATCTTAATCCCTTTACATATTATCCCAAGTATAATCGTTCACGTCTGACATGTTGCATAATAAGTGAAATCATGGTCGGTGCTGTGCAAGTCCAGGAGCCAGCACCAATACAGACAGCGCCTTTCCCTGGACAATGCTATTGGTTGATGCTGACTCACCAAATATTTTATAATTTGTTACTTCTTGTGCCATGGATGTACTGAAACCCTTTCCCTAGGTTCCGAGGTGTCAGTCGTTACAAGAAATTCAAAAGTACTGAACGGACCAAAAATTTCTTCTTTTGCAGCACATTAAACTAGAAATTAATTAGTTCATTAAGGCGTTAAGCAGGACATTCAAAAGTGCCCATTTTACCGTGAACATCCTATAACAGACTGTACAGCACATTGTGTTATTTTCAGTAACTTTACCGAAATTATTATTTCACGAACGAAAGTTGTGGCTAGTGTTAAGTTGCTCTCCAGTAAAATTCTGATATAATTCAATAACAGGTGGACTATATCCGGGCCAGTTCGGTTTTTTATTGGCAGAGAGATGTTCATACAAGAATTGGCCGAGCTACACTCGGCCGTGGTCCCGTATGCCACGGTAATATTTTCCGTGCGAGCTCGGGCAAAAGCTTCCACGAGACCCTCTACACGAGCCTGCGTGCAAGCAGTTATGAAGGTGTGCGTTGGAATAACCTAGCCAACGATAATCGTTGCCACGCAAGTGAAGACGAGTGCATTTTCCATGACATTTCTTCTGCGACTGTGTTTCAGGAACAGTCTTCACTCACGACTTCGGCATTATGCGTGTATGTACAGAGCCTAAAGTGTTAAATAAACACGACAGTTCGCCATATTTTTCACACAATGCTGTTTTAAAATCAGTTAAATTTTTCGAGGATTTTTCATTTACTGTTTATTCGTGTTTAATAGTCTCAAGCTCTTTCTTAAAATTAAATAAAGAAAATGACTCTACCACCCTCTCTCCCTCTCTCTGATTGGCTAAACTTTCAACCTTGTAGGAAACCTTCCAACGAAAATTGCACACAACCGATTACGAAAACAGCTAAATCTTCCATAGAACTATCCATAGAATTGGTNAACCTTCCAACGAAAATTGCACACAACCGATTACGAAAACAGCTAAATCTTCCATAGAACTATCCATAGAATTGGTATGCAGGCTCGCGTGGAATCGTCCAAGGATTCTTCCATCGAGGCAATGCAGGCTTCATAGTCTATCCATGGTTACTTCCAACTTTCCTGAACCACTGTTAAAGTTCTACTTCCAGGATATTCCTCCGCCTCATTCAAACGAAACTTAGCGGAGTCTAGAAAATTACACCAAAAGGCCAGCGCACCGCATTCGTGCGCGCTCAGTGTAATTACATTTTGCATGAGAANAACCTTCCAACGAAAATTGCACACAACCGATTACGAAAACAGCTAAATCTTCCATAGAACTATCCATAGAATTGGTCATGCAGGCTCGCGTGGAATCGTCCAAGGATTCTTCCATCGAGGCAATGCAGGCTTCATAGTCTATCCATGGTTACTTCCAACTTTCCTGAACCACTGTTAAAGTTCTACTTCCAGGATATTCCTCCGCCTCATTCAAACGAAACTTAGCGANATTCCTCCGCCTCATTCAAACGAAACTTAGCGAAGTCTAGAAAATTACACCAAAAGGCCAGCGCACCGCATTCGTGCGCGCTCAGTGTAATTACATTTTGCATGAGAACTATTTCTTAGTAAGAATTATCAGCACACCTATTTTATTCGTGCTGATTATAAGCATAATATTATAATTTATAAATAAAATATAAATAAAAGTTGAATTAATGCTAACAGAAGTATAAAAAGGCTTGTGATAGGTTATATATTTAGGAAACAATCAAACCCACACATCACATTTAGGGTGATTTTTCTAAAAAAGTTGGTAAGTTACCGCGTCTAGACTATAGTAACGAAGCGTTATGAATAAAGTCAAGCTGGAGGGTATGTATTTTCGCAGTCCTACTTCCCTAAACGCGGGAAGGCCCGGGGGAGGGGGTGGGCTGTGTTGACGGGCAGGTCCATTGTCCGGCCGTGCACGCGCGCACCTGGATTCTAATTCTGCGAGGCGAAATCTCCGACGCCGACCCTCATACCACCCCTCGTGACACGCGAGTTGTACTCGCGGTGCGAGGAGTTGCGGCAGAGGATAATATTCGTCCCGGGCCGAGGGGGTGGGCGAGGGGGAGAGAGAGTGGTGTGTGTAGTGGCTGCCGGAGGGGACTTAACCACCGTGCGATGAGGGGCTGCCTGTCCCACAAGCCTTCAGGGCAACTCTATACTCCGTCCAGCGTAGCTCGTCGCTGCCGGAGAACTGTGTCTCTTGAACGGTTGGTTGGTTGCAAGGGTGTCCAAGTAGTGACACCCGAATTTCGCGAAAAGGTTTTCTGCACATGCTAGATTTCAACAGCCTACCTGCGAGCCAGCAGTTTTCATTTGCTTATTGGCCACGTGTATCTGTGAAAAGACATTTTCTTACTTGATGGGCCAATCAGAATTAGGTAACTGCGATCATGTACGTCTGTGATTCGCGGGCACACGCCTTAGACGCGTAACGCCTCGATCAGCCAATCAAGAAAGTGAATCTGAGTAAAGTGTTATGCAATACAACTAATCGTGAAATCTTTTCGCGAAATTCGGGTGGCACTATATCCAAATGGGTGGGTGCACGAAAACGGAACCAGTAACTAGGTATGTTGAAAAAATATCGGTATATCGAAATGACGATATTGTGTCAACGATATATCGATATAAATCTCCGATATGTTTCAACGATATTTGATTGAATTCAATATATTTTTTTAGGTATCGGAAGTAAATATTTTTTAATGTTTTTTTGAAGCATTAAAGCTAAATCAGGAAGTGGATTTTTGGAGTTCTGTTTTTTCTGTAAGCGTCATAATGCTGGTAACCCGACGTTTACGAGTTTGGCTGAACTGGATACACGTGATGTAATTTGTTGGAAGACAGTGCCAGTACGTGAAGGTGTTGTTAATCAGAGTGCAGTAATTAGTATTCATACATCGCCTGTTCTGTTTTCCCGTAAGAAGATGAAGTTCGAGCTTGGAGATGAAACATAAATTTATAGGAAGCTAATTGGCACAATTGGAAATTTGCATGTTCTTGGTCATGTAGAGCTTGTGTATAATGCATGAATGACAATAAAGTTTGTTTGAACGAAATCGGTTCAGTGGTTCTCATTTTGCTGTAACATAACCTCAACACCAGCGGCGGCATTATCACACTAAATCTACTGTGCGCTGCCACGTTCACCCATGTATAACAGTACCACTGAACAGTCCATGACCTTGAGATAACGCTTATCTTATCTCTTGTTTGCTTTCTGCTACTACTACATTGCTTCTCTTGCATGTTATCTATGGAATTATCTTATCAGTTGCATCCTTCTTGCAAGAGTGGTGTAACTCTCATTCACTGTTTTAATAACAAAAATTAAATTGAAAAAATTACTAGGTTTACTTTGGAAAAATGTAACAAAAACAGGCGTCGAATCTTTCTGCGATGCCTCGTGCCATATATATATATAATGAAATACTGACTGACTGACATATCAACGCTCAGCTTCCACCAATGGTACTAGAAACATGAATTTTGGAGTAAATATTTATTGTGTAACGCAGGCAGCCACTAAGGGCGAATTTTTTTTTTTAATTCAGACCCTAAAGGGGTAAAATGTGAATTCAGAGTTGTACGGAGAAAAAATATTAGATGATCCTATTAAATCTAAACTTCGTGAAAGTACAATAAAAATAAATAATTAAACGCATGGTTAACAGTTTCCTAGAAATAAACCAATGTTTATACGGTTCTATTAACTAGAAACTTCGTAAAATTATTGTAAGTGATAAATAATTTTCGCCAAACTTTACCAGTGGTGCCGAGAGGAACGTGTGCCGATGTAATCAAGGCGTGCCTCGAGAGATCTCCCTTGTGGTCCTCGGCTAATGTGCTAAACCTTACCAGAAATATGAGAGTGCATCTAAGAGGTGAAGTGTCCGCCAGTAAATTTACAGACCTCCTGCTCAAACTAGGAAACTGTGATTATCCGGAAACAGACGGCGTGATAGTTATACCGGACAAGTTGTGCACCATAGTGACTACAGTTCAGGAGCTGATAGCAAAAGTTGGTCGAGACGTTGCGTTGCCCATATACAGGACAAGCCTACGGAATGGTTGTGAGAAATAGCTAAGGACATATGATTTTCGCGAGGAGATTTCCTGTCTTGTTGTATTTCAAAACACTTTAGCTCAGATCCACTTTCGCAATTGGACAATTTCAATTGCCCGGCGTCTTACATGCCTGCCCGCGAATCACAGACGTCCACTAACGAGGTAGCATAATTATTATTTGTCCAGTCAAATACCAAAATTTCTTCTCCCAAGAGACATGGCCAATAACCAAAAACAAAGGTTGCACGTGTACACATGGAGTATTGAAATCTATTTAGCGTGGAGCTCCTTTCGCAAAAAAATCAAGTGTCCCTAGAAATAGCCATCCTGACGCCAAAAAACGACCAAGAAGAGGTCATCAATGACATTTTTCTGCTATCATTACAAGGGAAAGAAATTGTGTACTATTCAATAGGCACGGTGGTAGATACAAACGAAGCAGTTCATTACTCAGTGGAATTTTCGAACACTCTAAATACATACTAAAATCATTTAAAAAATAGAAACCTATGATTTTGCTCGCCCGGTTACGCAATAGGCAGCGTCGATGAGGGTGGAGCGAGGTGAGTATGGAGCAGCACCGGAATGCAAGGGCGGGGGAAACGGGAGACCCCGTGAAAACCCGCTGACCAGTGGCATTGTCCGACACGATTACGGGAGCGGCCACAATCCGGGGGTGGCCCCGTCGGGAATCGAGCCCGGTTCGCTGAGGTGGGAGGCGAGCGCTCTGGCCGCTGCGCAACCGCGGCCCCTAGAGTTCCCCTTGCTCTCATGACTAGGGACACGCGAATTTCACGAAAATATTTCATGATCAGTTTTACGTCATAACACTCTAGCACATGTCGAAATTGCAGGTTCACGTATTACGCCTGTTAGGTGTCTGCTAGAGAATCACAGACGCACACTACATGAGTAACCTAATTCTGATTGGCCAGCCAAGTGAGAAAATGGGGAAAGTTTTCCCACGCAGACATGCAACTAATAAGGAAACAGACACTGCTTATTTACCCGTAGTGTATTGAAATCTAAGATGCGCGGGAAATCTTTTCGCCATATTCGGGTGTGCCTACTCATGACTAGAGACACGGAGATTTCGTGGAGTAATTTAGCAACAAGCTATACTCCACAGTCCTTTGTGTACTCGAGCCTCAGTTAGTTGTTAATTTGCTGATGGTAAAGTTTTACCCCAGACCAGGTAGCACGGTATTCGGTCCTTGTTTCCTTCAGGGTTAGCCATTGGTTCTAATTCGTCCAGGGCGGGTCTGAAAATTTCGATCCAATTGAAAATGTAAGTCATTTGTAGATGTGTTTGAATCGTAGCTTGTCCTCGAACGAACTCGCGCAGTTTCCGGGTCAGTACTCATGACATGGAGGGAGACTGCTTCTAACAAATGACCGGTTCTCCATTTGCTTATGAACGAGAAGCATATCCTGCTGGGCGTGTTTACCACGTTATGATAGCATCTATATGTATTAACAAACGTGTACCAACCTCGAACTGCAAATATGATACGTAGGTATCTGCAAAATATTAACTCCAAGACTTTGCATGCCAGTTGACTTTCGCTACTGGACGACAGTTTATGAGGCACAGCCCAAGGACACATTCAGCCAATAGTAAAGGGTCGACAGTACAGCCACCAATCCTCAGTAATGCGGTCACGCAGGTAAATAACACCGTATAGCAGCGGCTAGTAGCGAACGAAATCTCTAAATCTTCTTAAATAGGTCTCGAGAAGTGAATCGTTAACTGTAACCAAACAATAACAATTTCAAAGCTCGACGACATTATATAGTGGAATTATCGTTTGCAACAAGCTAAATCCAAATACCTATAGTTAGGAGCAGTGATATTTCGCGAAAAGAATTCGAGACAAGATGCAGTCCAAAGCACTGTAGGGTCGTCCAGCTTCTATGATTGGCTAAAAAAATGTTCTGGTCCGTGTTAACAGTTCGCGCACGAACCACAAAGGTTCAGTGTCGGAGTTACTTAGTCCTGAGTGGCTTGGTCAAAGACGGACACGGCACCAGCAGCCATTGGAGGTATAGCAACAGCTGAGTGTGTGTATATAGTATTGAAGTATACCGTGTGCTCCGATTTTTACGCGAAAAGTCACTGGCCCTACCTATAGTCTACATGTACGTGAAGAGCTGAACATTTCATTCGCCGTGTCTCTTGTTCATTCGTCCGCAGAGAGAATACAAAATTTTTATCAGTCGGGACACCCGATTTTTGCGAAATGATTTCATGACCAGTTGTATTTCATAGCTCATGTCCACTTTCTTAATTGAATGATTCAGGTGTTACTGGTCTTAAGCGCCTGCCCGTTAACGAAATACATATAGTTACGGAGTAACTTATTCTCATTGGCCATACACGTAAGCAAATGTCTTTTGACAAAGACNGAACGAAATACATATAGTTACGGAGTAACTTATTCTCATTGGCCATACACGTAAGCAAATGTCTTTTGACAAAGACACGTCAGCAATAAGTAAAAGAAAACTGCTTATATGCCCGTAGAGTATTTAATGCTAGCTAGCATGCGTGGAAGTATTTTCGTGAAAATTATGTGTCCCTTATCGGTGTATAAAACCCGTTAGCGTATTTTATGTTCAAGCTGTGTTTTTGAGCCCTGCGTTATTTCTTTGGGGTGACACATTTATTTTCACTTGCTTAGCAGACTTCAGAAGACAATTGATTAGGTATATGAATCTTCGAAATTTTAAATACAGGGATTATAAATTAGAGTTTGCTGTACGATATACGAGCCCCGTGTTTAAAGTGATAAGGCCGCAAAATTAACAGAGGTGTATGGATAAGCTGAAATCAGGGCGAAAGGGCCCATGCGTGACCACATTCGGAAAGAGCCAGAAAAAGCTGCAAAGGTGAACTGCACAGAGTATACGTGCTGACGAGCAGGGACACCCACGACCCTACTACCCACGCACAAGCTCGAGGAGGAGGGGAAGTTTGCAAGCGCTCCCTCCTCATCCAAAGCCGGCACCCCTCCCGGGCGTTCGTGCATCGGTCGCCAATCCTCTCTGGGCTCACTGGTGAATACTGCATTGCTAATCATCGTGCAGGAAGTAGCAGATAATCTGCCAGCCTCCCCAGACCCCTAATTTTTCTCTTCCCCCCCCCCTACCTTCTCCCTCCTCTCCCAAACAAGCCCCCACGTTGTTGTTGTTCTGAACACATGCCATACTAGATGCACATTTTTTTTTTCTTGTGAAAAGAGTCCATTGCAAGTTATATAGTCTATTGCAAGTTATATAGTCCATTGCAAGTTATATAGTCTATTGC
>NQII01008024.1:19901-44722 GCA_002778355.1 Clitarchus hookeri | reverse complement strand
GATCAGGCCTTAGCTGAACGGCCTGCCTGATCACACCTTCAAACATTAAACCAGCGGCACTAGCGTGATTGCAACAACACCTTGCGAAAGACAGTTGCAGAAAACCCCCTTCACCGGCCAGTAAACGGGGCCGAAATATATATTAAACAACGCCCCCGATATAGGCCAGCGTAACACTGGGAGCGGCGTCTTTTGTCGTCGGGCCATCGGATCGAAGACCACTGAAGATGGGTGTGTCCGGGCGTCGACTTCCGCCATCTTAACCAGCCTCCGGAATCATGAACAAGGTGGGTACTCTCCAGTTAGACTTTACTCAGAATGTGGCTAATTAAATGTATATAATTTAATATAAATTAATATTTCAGTATATTAGTATATCTCCCCCCGCGCACATTCAATAATGTTTATTTTGGAATAATATTGTACAACCTTAATGTTAAATAAACCCCTATTATATAGTGTTCATAAAATAACTCTTATCAATAACTTGCATTGCCCCTGTAGCCCCGTTAAGGTATGGTGATAAACCATAAGATCATATCGTAACAATATGCCTTGATAACCAGTTTAGGTAGTACATGTCCCATAAATTTCCCACTTGGTTTTGGGTAAGGAATCACGTCGCGATGTTTGTCCGTTTAATCCAGCCTCGTCCTGTATATCGCGGACGACTTCGCAGAGCCCTGCTGCCTAAGGGGGTGGAACATTTTGCGCAGAAAAAAAAAAGGCAAGAAGAGAATAAAAAAGGACGTCTCCATTAACAGCAACGGAACGCGCGGCATGTGATTTCGTTCTGCGAAAGGTCCGTATCTGGCTGCCGCGTTCAGAACTTCTGAAAGCAGCGGGCATAAATAACTGGGAGTAATTTCCGCTCGCGGTTAACGGCAGGATTCTTTGCAGCCCGGCGACCGAAAAGGAAAGTCTTTCGCCGATCTACCAGAGAGGCTTGTTCGACGGAATTTCGGCCCGGGGGATATGCACACGTATAATTTTATTTTTTCCCTACTACCGTCAAGTATTTTTTTTTCTTCTTTATATACTGGTCTCCTCAACTTTCCTTTACGACTTGTATTCCGTACTTACCTCTGGGTTTCCCGCTCGTGTGCGGTCTTCCTAACGGCCTTTGATCGCTTCTTCGGCTTTCTTGTCTCATTCGCCATCCACCCTCGCCACTCTNGACAGTTATTCTTTGTTTCGCATTAAATTCGTAACTATGTTTACTAACATAAGCGTGTATTTTAATATGGCATCCGCAGGCCTGCGGTCTCGTCTTGTCATCGGCCGTTGTCCGTAGGAGAATACCGCATCACTAATGATTCAGTGAGTTCGATTGCGAGCGTTCGTGGTTCGCTTACGCGGGGATAAGACTTTCCCAAAAACAATTTCATTCGAAAGTGAAAAATAAATGACGGTGAAGGCTGTTCGTAATACAGTAAGCACCTTTGAAATCAACCTCTGAAAAATTATCACTTTAGGATGTTCACGGTAAACTGAGCTCTTTTGATAGCCCTGCTTAAGATCTGTTTGCATGCACGTTGTGTATTCTTCCATCATGTGCGAAATTAAAGTTGACACGGGCCTCGTCATGTTATTCATACGTCGGTCAAGGGAAACTGTACAATTATTATAAAAACCAATATATCTTTTTTTTTAATTTGCTCATTCTTATATGCAATAAAAATACAAAAATAAAAGAAATATTTACAGGATTCTCAAGTGTTTACTTAACACTTTAAATCCAACCTTAAGAAAAGGGACTACTTTCCCTCTGTCGTTTCCAACTTTGCTGGATACTTGTCAGTCAGGGTTTTCCGTTAAAATATATGCAGGTAGGGGCAGTGACTTTTTAAAAAGTTGATTTCAAAAATGCTGAAATAACCATGAACAGCCCATACCATAACTACACACATGCTACTGTAACACTGGTATTCAGACCCTCAGTTCATTTCGCAGCTTAATAATGGAAGTAGTTCTAAAAATAGTTGTTGTTTTGCTAGGCTAATATTCAAATTTATGGCTACTGAAGTCAATGTTCGTTTTATACCCATGAGAGTACAAATTTACGTATTATCAGGACATTAATTTTTCTAAAACTTCCGCGGTTTCACTTGGATGGCCGGATGAATAAAGTCAGACGGTCAATTGCAACGTTTATTTCACATATGGCGGAGAAATACAAAACGAGAAGAAGCGTGCTCATTTGACTGCGAGCAGCCTATGCCACTTATTATAGTCCATTCACGGTCACTTCCAAATTTTCTAAAGCCCTGCTTAAGTTTTACTTCCAAGATATTCCTCCGCCTCGTGCGAACAAATCTTAACCAGGTCTGAAAAGTTACTCCAGACGGACAACGCACCGAATTCGTGCGCACTCAGTTTAACCCATTCAACCACAACGTGCACAGTTGCGTACATTACGCACGTGTAGATAATTTTTGGTATCTACTACACACTGCGAAACTCAATGATCAATTATCTTACTTGTGGGTAAATTCTTCGCAAGCCGTCTCACTGGTCTAGGTCATAATTGGTTCATACAAGTGTAGCCAAACATACAGCCTACAGCTCATTGGCTGAGACAACGAAACAAGTGGTGTGTCGACTTAAGTAGAACACGCTTCATAAAATTTTTGTTTTCAGCACATGAAACCGTAAATAAAATTGTGTCTCAAAGGGCCAACGCCTGTTGCGAGGGCCTTGAAAAGTGGTCACTTTACAGTGAATGGCCTATGGAATTGTAAATAAGTGGTTTCCATTAAGTTTTATTTTTGGTTAAATTGACTTTCATTTATAGTATGTCCATAAAACATAATGTTTCGTTTATAACTAATATGTATAAAACAGAGATGAAATAGGTATGTTGATAATGACGAGTAAGAAATATTTCTCATGCAAAATATTAACCCGTTCAGTCCCGAATTAGTTTCCGAGCCCAAGTGTTGCAATAGTTAATTTTTTTGGCTGGCTGTACTTGTGTCGACTGTTCTTCTCGCAACCAGAGAACAATCAGCCCAAGGAAATAAAGGTTTTTTGGGGCAACTAATTCCGGGATAGCTGAATTTTTCTCAGACGAGAGACCGTTATGAGACATGTATCTTCCAAAAAGTCCCCGTACTGTCCTCCACAATCCCTCCAAAGTGTTAAAATGATGACCTTCACTGAATCGTTTGTAAGTCCGTTACAAAATGTATCGATTAATTATTTTAAGGGTTTCATTCTTTAATAATAGCTCTTTAACTTTTAACCAGGCTACATGTTCTCTGATATTGGTAATTAAGGAGTTATAAAATTACAAACCTAAAAAAAATATGTTTTCTTTTTTTCATGTAAACTCATGTGCAGTTTTTTAAATAATCGAAACACCCAAAAATGTTTCAGGCGAACATTTTAGCACGCATTTTAATATTTAAAATTATGTATGTTTTATATTGGGGAGTTTATTAGTTGGGGTTGGCGAGGCGGGAAAGTGAGAGTGCGTATCGGCTCGTGCTCCGACTGCCTCCGCCTATCCCTTTGTAGTCGCAGTTCTTGCGCCTACGCCTCTGGTTATTGTTTAAACAATAACAGAGCTACTATTTGCATTCGCTACAATCTAAATTCAACAGCTATAAAAAAGTATTATATATTTTTCTATTATTTGCGAGTTTTTTAAATAGACAAACTGCCAATGAAAACATTTTGCTATATTATATATTGATAATAACTAACAAAGTTAATAACCTGTCCATAAAAATTTATTTTATTGTAAATATCTAATGAAATTTTTTGGTTCGGAGAGGACGGGGGGGGCGGGAATAGGATACCCCCTCCCCAAATTATGGGCCTTCCATTATCCACCATTTATGGACCCGCCGTGTCCCCGACTTGGTAAAACCGGTAGCTGTCAGGTTTATGGTTTATTTTAAAAACAAGAAAAGTGGTTTCGTTTTAAGAACTTTACTTTTTAGATGACAGCATCACGGACCACCCACCCACCTCACACATAAAAGTAACAAAATGTTCACACAGATGGTCTTTAGTTATTATATGTTTGTCGTACTTATCGTTAATTGGCTTCCAAAACGTGTGCTGACACTAATCGTCTAAAGTAACGTCAATTTCTTGGCCAAGATTAGGAGAATTAAAGCATGATAAACTACTGCAATTTTTAAAAATTGCAGAACTCAGACCAGAGTATCTGCATATACAATAGGTACCACATGGAGTCTTACAGCTGCAGGAAACAATACAGAGAAGCTCGTTGGAGGCAAAGGCTGTAGTAGTAGGAAAAGGTTGTCAAACTTTCATTTTTCTTTAGTTACCTGTTATATACTTATGCCTTCAACCCCAGTCTGTAGGCGGAAGTTTATTGCTAATCCAGTATTGCAATAAATATTGGTGAACTGCGCCTGATGGCGGTAATTTCTCTCAAATACAAAGTTAGATTTCAAAGATTTAACCTTGTTTAAGAGAAATTACCACCAATATCAGACGTATCTCACCGACATTTATTGCAATACTAGATTGGCAGTAAACTTCCGTCTACAGACTGTGGTTGCAGGCATGAGTATATAGCAGGAAACGGAAGAAAAAGGAAAGTTTTACAACCTGTTCCAAGTACCAAAGTCTTTGCCCCCGACGACCTTCTCTGTCTTGTTTCCTGCGACTGCAAGACTTCTTTCTATAACTACTGTAGATTATTTACTTGCCATAGATGTAAGTCTGCAGTAACGAGCTTTCATTTATATTTTAATATCTCATCAGTAGGGGCAGTGATATTTCGCGAAAATATTTCGAGACAAGATACAGTTCAAAGTACCGTGGGGTGGTCCAGCATTTTTGATTGGCTGAAACATGTTCTGGTCCCGTGTCAACTGTTTGCGCAGGAATCAAGAAGTTTCAGTGTCGGAGTTACAGAATCCCGAGTGGCTTGGTCAAGAGCGGAAACAACACCAGCAGCCAATCGAGGCACGACAACAGCTGAGGTGTTTATATAATATTGAAGTCTACCATGCGCTCCGATTTTTGCGCGAGAAATCACTGGTCCTACTCATCAGCCTCTACATTTCAAGTATAAATTTGTCCCCATTCTCTAATAATTCATCGAGAGATACATATTTTCCAAAAATATCTCGTAACAAAAGTTCGTGTCACAGCCTGCAACGGCATGGGTAAATAAGAGAAGTCTTCTGATGTCCTTGAACACATTTCAGGNTCTCTAATAATTCATCGAGAGATACATATTTTCCAAAAATATCTCGTAACAAAAGTTCGTGTCACAGCCTGCAACGGCATGGGTAAATAAGAGAAGTCTTCTGATGTCCTTGAACACATTTCAGGACTGCTTGTACTCCAGAACACTAGAGCTGCTATCCACTTTCGTGATTGGGTGATTTTAACTGTCACGCATTGCAGGTGTCTGCCAGCGAATCACGGAAACTCAGTGTCCGAGTTACCTAATTCTGNCGCTCCGATTTTTGCGCGAGAAATCACTGGTCCTACTCATCAGCCTCTACATTTCAAGTATAAATTTGTCCCCATTTTCTAATAATTCATCGAGAGATACATATTTTCCAAAAATATCTCGTAACAAAAGTTCGTGTCACAGCCTGCAACGGCATGGGTAAATAAGAGAAGTCTTCTGATGTCCTTGAACACATTTCAGGACTGCTTGTACTCCAGAACACTAGAGCTGCTATCCACTTTCGTGATTGGATGATTTTAACTGTCACGCATTGCAGGTGTCTGCCAGCGAATCACGGAAACTCAGTGTCCGAGTTACCTAATTCTGATTGGCCCAGTCAAGTAAGGAACTGTCTCCCGTTAAAGACACGTGGCCTACAACCAAGGGAAAACTGTACTTGTGTCGTAAGACGTTTGAGTCTAGTCTTTGCGTACATCTTTTCGTGAAAAACAGATGGCGCTACTAATAAGTTTTTGTACTTTGTGATAAACAACTGAAGGAATTTTTCAACAACCAATTCAACGCAGTCATAGTTATGGGATCAGATACTCATCTGGTAATGCTAGTAGCACTTGCGCCACAAAGTAACTCAATTTTTCTCGATAGGAAATCTGTTAAAAAAAATTCCTTTAGTGGTTTATTACAGCGGACAAAAAATAATTAGTATGTGCAAGAATAACAGATAACTTCTCTTATTTACCTATGGTTAGAGACCAGAAAAATTCGCGAGTTCAATGACCTGTAGGCTATGCTCCATTGTCGCATATAAAATCATTCAAATATTACTGTTCATTGGTTGCTTGTTGTATTAGCAGAAGACGGTGATTCTGTCTGCATTTTATTGTGTGCTTATTATTGGCCCAAAGTTGTACAGGAGGAGTAAACTAACGGGTGGACAAATAGTATAAGCAATACAAACGTACGATGTTTTGGTAGCTTGTCCCGAAATGAAACCGCCAATTTTTCAGGTTTCTGACAATGGTGCTACAGGCTGACACGTCCTCTTCTTTTTTTTTTTTTTTGTTTGGGGAAGATGAAAGGTGTTGACATAATCAATGATGTAGCACAAGCCAAACGTTATTTAAAGACATTTTTGGAAAAAGATGTATCTGGCGATAAATTCTTAGATAAATTTGAGTAATTTATACTAAAATTTACAGGCTCGTGAAATATTGAAATGTGAATAAAGATTGTTACTACAGATGTACATCTATGTCAATTAAATCAACTTTGATATATAACTTTGTTTTAGAGAAGTTACCACCAACATCAGAAGCAGCTCACCAACATTTATGGACAGTTTACCCCCGGTGCAATACTGTATTGGGAATAAACTACCGCCTACAGACTGGGGTTTGAGGCGTGAGTATATAACCGCTCAGCCACCGCGGCCCCACTATGAAGGAGGGCGAGGTGAATATAAACCAACGCGACAGCTCTAGGGACGCCTGTTCTCACCTTGGCCAGCGTAGAGGTTCCAGAGGAAGGCATTCCCGGATTCTCGCAAGTGGGAATCGTGCCGGACGATGCCGCTGGTCGGCGGGTTTTCTCGGGGATCTCCTGTTTCCCTTGCCCTTTAATTCCAGCGCTGCTTCATTCTCAACTCATTTCATCTTCGTCGACTCTCAAGAACTCGCTGCTAAGCGCCGCCCAAATCTCTCAACTCATCTCAAACCCGAGGAAATGCCGGCCGCCGTAGTCCACTTAGACAAGCAGCCTTCGGCGACGTGCAAGCTGGGGAATGTCGGTCTAAAAGTGAACAGCAAGTATTTGTTTGTAATTACTTAACTTTACGACGTGCTGGACTGTATCATCCACTCGGCAGACGTCACACAATGGAGATTGCACTAGCCGAAAGCTGTGTAACATTGCCTTAAAATTTCCATGTCCTGTATACAGTTGCATACTGTAGTGATTAATCCTCAACCATTTACATTGTAAACTTGTCCTTACATCACGAATTAAATCGTGGGTATATATTCCCTTTTCAGATGCATCCCATATATTACTATTACATACTATTACCTCTCTCATCCAAAGGTATCCGGAAATTTCGCGCATTCATTTCGCAACAAGCCTTTGTGTGCTCGAGCTTCAGTTAGTTGTTCATTGGCTGGTGCTCCAATCTTACCTCAGACCAGGTAGCAAAGGATTCGGTACTTGTTGTATTGCAGGCTGGTTATTGGCTAGAACTCGTTCAGGGCGTGTCTTACAAACTGCGATCCAATTGGAAAAGTAAGCCAATGAATGGCACATGTGTTTGAAGTTTAGCTTTTCCTTAAGTGAATTCGCGAAATTTCCGGGTCTCTACTTATCCGAAGTTGTTATGAGCTGTCTGCAATGATTGTAGACCTAGAAACGTTATTGTATGATAACCCAATGATGAAGATAATTCAACGCTTTGTAACGGTATCAGTATGTCATACGAGCAATAGTTAGGGCCACCTGGTTTTCGCGAAAAGATTCCACTACTAGTCGTGGTCCAAAACACGTGCGTTCAGAACCAAGTATCGTTGTTGGGTGATTTTAACTCTCACGCGTCTTAGGTGACTGCCAGCCAAACGCGAACGGTCAGTTCCGGGGTAACTTTATCCTGATTGGCCCAGCCGAGTAGAGAATGTCTTCTCCCACAGACACGCGGCCAATAGCCAAAGGAGATTTGCAAGCTTGCACGTAAGAAGTTGAAGTCTGGCTTGAGAATAAATGTTTTCGCGAAAAACAGGTGGCCCTAGTAATAACACATTTGTGTTTCCTCGCTTTTAAAATACCACACGTACGCATAATCAATTTTATTCTTAAGTCTGTTAAGTAAGGAGTGTAAGATGATAAATCTGTCCCTCAAAAAATACCACGGGGCTGAAAAAGAAAAAAAAAAAAAAAGAACACTACTCGAGCATTATATACGTGAATTAACTCGATAAACGTTTAAAGACTATTTATCCAATTCCCTGTTGTTTTTGGTAGACGAGAATATGGCCACGATTTTTAACACAGCGGGCCATTAACAACCATTCATCGGTACACCTGATGACTAGATACCCGGAAATGTTGCGGATTCATTTGGGGACAATCTAGACTCCACAGTCCTTTGTGCACTCGAGTCTCAGTTGTTCATTGGCTGATGCTCCAGTTTTTTTTATCCTTTACCAGGTACCACGGGATTCGGCCCGTGATTTCTTGCAGGTTAGTTATTGGCTAGAACTCGTCCAGGGCGTGTCTTGCAAACTGCGATCCAATGGAAGAAGAAATTCAAATGTACACGTGTTTGAAGTCCAGCTTGTCCTCAAATGAATTCGCAAAATTTGCGGGGTCTCTACTGATGAATAGGGCCAGTTACTTTTCGCGTAAAAATCGGAGCACACAGTAGACTTTAATACTATATACACACCTCAGCTGTTGTTATACCTCCATTGGCTGCTGGTGCCTTGTCCGTCTTTGACCACGCCACTCAGGACTAAGAAACTCCGACACTGAACCTTCGTGATTCGTGCGCAAACGGTTAACACGGTCCAGAACATTTTTTAGCCAATCAAAGAAGTTGGACGACCCTACAGTGCTTTGGACTGTACCTTGTCTTGGAACTTTTCACAAAATATCACTGCTCATTGCCCCTACTGATGAGCTCTCTGTGGACAAGTGAACAAGAGACAAGGCCAAAGCAGTAAGCAATGACCAATGAAATGTTCAGTTCTTCACAGACACGCAAATATTTTTCACATCTGGCTTGTTGCAAATGGTTATTTCGCTATGCAATTTCGAATAATGTTGAGTGTTAAACTTTGTTTCAGTCATTGAATCGAGTTGCTGGCTACCCACACTTACGTACAAATTTAACCAAAGTAGAAAAGTGAGATTTTACAAAAAAAAAAAAGCTTGAACTGAAGCCTTCGGTTCCACCGAGTAATTTCGCGAAATTTCCAGGTGTGTTTGGGGTCTCTCTGGGGCCTTCGCGCCAACACAATAGCTAACAGCGGAGGAAAAGGATTCTAACTNCGCGGTTCTCGCCCGGTTGCCCTGCCGCTAGTAACTTTCTCCAACCCCGACCCCCGAGCCAACTTTATCGATGCTTCGCCATTCGTCGAGGTGGAGTGTTGTAGGTGTTGGAGGGGGAGGTGGGAGAGGGGAGGGCTGTCTGGGGATGAAACTTTGCTACACACACACCTCTGTAAGGCCATCCTTGTTTGCTTGTAGCCGCCCTCACCTCCCCGCCATTCATTCACCCCCCGGACCTATTCCCAAGTCATTTGAGCCTGGAGCCTCCGCATCAACTAACAGCGAACCGCTTTGCACACTCGCGCCGTCTGCGCGGTTGACGTAAACCCGCCCGACTTCGTGACTTTCCTTCAGCCATTACCTACAGACACGGACATTTAGCAGGTTCATTCGGCAACAACTCATACTCCACCATCCTTTGTGTACTCGAGCCTCAGTTAGTTGTTCATTGGCTGATGATACAGTTTGACCCCAGACCAGGTGGCAAAGTATTCGCTCCTTGTTTTCTTGCAGGTTGGTTATTGGCTTAACCTTTTCATTCCCACGTAATTTATGGTTTCTGGTGTATCAAATAAGAAATGTTGTTATCAGTGCTGTGCTTAAGCTGACAAAGAAATTGTTTTGTTATCACAGACAATAAGCTGTAGGTTTTGTGAGTAGAGGAATTTGGGGGACTTTGGCACATCGGGACCTGGGACCGGAGCGTCGGAGCTGTTCATGCTCTGTCATTCATGTCCCCGGCAATCATCTTTCCCACCATGTTGGTGACCTCGACCTTGAAATTTGACTGTTGACCCCGTTGACCTTTAACCCCAAAAAATCCAAAAATATATATATAAATATAAAAAAATATCTAAAAAAAATCGTAACATTTATAAAAAAATATACNTGTTGACCCCGTTGACCTTTAACCCCAAAAAATCCAAAAATATATATATAAATATAAAAAAATATTTAAAAAAAATAGTAACATTTATAAAAAAATATACTAGAAATATTAAATAATTATTAAAAAATTATTTAGAAATTATTAAAAAATGTATTTAAAAAAGTATTTTTTATAACTTAAATTTCCTGAGGTTCTCCACGCCCCCTCCTACCATACTCATTCCACCATCTTAGTAGATGCAGTCCACCATCTTGGTAGGCGTCTCAGCCATCATCCACCATTTTGGTTTTTCATTTGTCATTTGTTTATACATTACTGGAGTTTGTCTCTCACCCTCATTCGACCGACGTACTGGATTTCATATGTTTTAATCACCTAGGTGGCGCTAGTGTATTAATTTAGCCACCAGGCGGCAGCCATATTTGATTATGTTTTTTTAAGTAGAGGTGGTTCTATCGGTACCCACCATGCTAGATTCTATTTTCAACAAATAGGTGGCGTTAATTTCTTTATTTCACTGCCAGGCGAGCTGTTGGTACCCGCTCTGACGAAATGGCGAATTCAAGTATAAGGTGAAAATATTAAGTACAGAAACATACAGCATTTATTAATCCAATCTATTAAATAAATTTCTGTCATTCAAATATGAAATAATTCTTTCAAAATATCTGAATGCTAAATCACCGCTCAAACTTCAGCAAGCAAAATTGGCAATTTGCGTAAAAAAATTAAGTTGCACTGGCTCATTAATTGTGCGAAGATTAAACTTGATTCCGTGTTCACGATAAAGCGCGGCTATTTAGATAGATATTCTATCTGCCGGCTTCTGCTAAATGTTCGACACAAATTTTATGTCCTTCATTTAAATCAGCAAAAAAAAATTTTTCATTACAAATGCACTTTCTTAAAGATTTCAATTTAAAAATTTTAAATCTTAAGTTCAGAAATATGGTAGCGCACTAGAGTAACGGTTATTTCCGAAATGTTGAACCGTACCCAATGTAAGCAATACCCTTATGGTGCTGTTGGAGAAGGCAGCTCTCGTAGTTTGGCGCACTTCAAAAACTACGGCAAAGCGTTATATGCCTCTTATCACACCCCGCATAATTAATTACCCTAGGCGCCTTTCTATGGTTCATTTCATATAAGAAGGCCACATTCTGACAGTCAGTTAGTGGCAGCGTAATGTATTCAAAACAAACAACGCGCCATTTACAGAATCCTGTATCAGCTGATGCACGAACGAACAGAAATTANACGTAATGTATTCAAAACAAACAACGCGCCATTTACAGAATCCTGTATCAGCTGATGCACGAACGAACAGAAATTAATATTACGTTGGCCATTCTGAGAGCAGTGCCGACGCACATCTGACAAGCAGAAAATACGCGGATACGAAAGAGTTCGTAGATTAATTATTACATTTTATTTCATGTGGTCATAAAACNATCACCGCTCAAACTTCAGCAAGCAAAATTGGCAATTTGCGTAAAAAAATTAAGTTGCACTGGCTCATTAATTGTGGGAAGATTAAACTTGATTCCGTGTTCACGATAAAGCGCGGCTATTTAGATAGATATTCTATCTGCCGGCTTCTGCTAAATGTTCGACACAAATTTTATGTCTTTCATTTAAATCAGCAAAAAATAATTTTTCATTACAAATGCACTTTCTTAAAGATTTCAATTTAAAAATTTTAAATCTTAAGTTCAGAAATATGGTAGCGCACTAGAGTAACGGTTATTTCCGAAATGTTGAACCGTACCCAATGTAAGCAATACCCTTACGGTGCTGTTGGAGAAGGCAGCTCTCGTAGTTTGGCGCACTTCAAAATCTACGGCAAAGCGTTATATGCCTCTTATCACACCCCGCATAATTAATTACCCTAGGCGCCTTTCTATGGTTCATTTCATATAAGAAGGCCACATTCTGACAGTCAGTGAGTGGTAACTTAATGTATTCAAAACAAACAACGTGCCATTTACAAAATCCTGTATCAGCTGATGCACGAACGAACAGAAATTAATATTACGTTGGCCATTCTGAGAGCAGTGCCGACGCACATCTGACAAGCAGAAAATACGCGGATACGAAAGAGTTCGTAGATTAATTATTACATTTTATTTCATGTGGTCATAAAACCGTAGTTTTTAGTTTTAGAAACGAAACTTCGTGATAAAATAGTAATGTATAGGTGTTCAAAATGAGATGCACAATAAAACGATCCGTATCCAAATGTAAAAAAAAATCGAAACCTTTTTTCAAGTTTCCAGACTCTCCAACCATGTGCTGCCATCTTGTGAGGGACAGGCGCGACATCTGTTACAACACGCCCTTCCACACTATCTGTTATCCATATTCCGAACTACACCCAGAAACATATTATAATTTCGTTGTTTAGAATAACGTATTTACGCGCATATACAAATGGTTTTATTTTCCCGCAAGCTCTGTATACTTTTTAAAGTAACATATATTTCATGTACAACGATTTGGAGTACAAGTCATTTATATTCGGCCGGTAATCGTTCGTCTACGTAAATTATACGCCATATTGTTCTCTCGAAACCCATCTCCTTGTCTCCGTAGAAAGTTAGACACGCGTGAATAGTTTTTAAGCAATTCTAACGTTATTCCACGTCACATATTTCCAACTCGAATATATTAGCTATAACGTCCAAAGTGTGATAATAGATACAACAGACCGTCTCGCAAATGTTAACCCAAATTCACTATCTCGGACAAATTAAAAAAGAGTTAGTAAATATTTAATTATTTGCAACATTTTATATTTTTATTTGTATAGCCTACTTATTTTTTTAGACAGATGTCAGTCTTAAAATATCTTAACATTTATTTAGCATTACAGTACAATGAGAAGTGGATTAGCTGATAGCGTGTTGATAAAAAATACAGCCCCGACTTGACGGACCAGCTGTTGGCGGAAGGATACGTAGCCAGATGTAAACAGTGGCGCTTCTTTCGTCGAGCTGTAAAAAAGTGGCCTTCTTATATGGTACAGAATATAACACCTTTCCTAGCATTGCGGTGGGCGGTATATANTGATAAAAAATACAGCCCCGACTTGACGGACCAGCTGATGGCGGAAGGATACGTAGCCAGATGTAAACAGTGGCGCTTCTTTCGTCGAGCTGTAAAAAAGTGGCCTTCTTATATGGTACAGAATATAACACCTTTCCTAGCATTGCGGTGGGCGGTATATGCAAAATTTAAAGAAATCTAGCAGCAAAAGTTAAGACGTGCCACTTTCCATGGCGTCTATGGAGAGACTCCTTAATCAAAACGGCTTACACGGGGACGCTAATTGAAAATGGGAAACTTCTAGATAAACGTCACTTCCTGAGGCGTCGATATCTTATCAGTTCTGTAATGTAATGCATTCCTCCGTGACGAAACTGCTTGATTAAAGCAAGTAAAGTGCAAAGAGAAAGCGACGACCAACATAATTAACACTCCCAGAGATAGTTAAGCTCGATTCACATAGCAAAAAAATTAAAGAAATATGACTTAAAATACGTTAAATGTAAACAAACCAAAATAAATAATTGAAAGTTAGNGTTGGCGGAAGGATACGTAGCCAGATGTAAACAGTGGCGCTTCTTTCGTCGAGCTGTAAAAAAGTGGCCTTCTTATATGGTACAGAATATAACACCTTTCCTAGCATTGCGGTGGGCGGTATATGCAAAATTTAAAGAAATCTAGCAGCAAAAGTTAAGACGTGCCACTTTCCATGGCGTCTATGGAGAGACTCCTTAATCAAAACGGCTTACACGGGGACGCTAATTGAAAATGGGAAACTTCTAGATAAACGTCACTTCCTGAGGCGTCGATATCTTATCAGTTCTGTAATGTAATGCATTCCTCCGTGACGAAACTGCTTGATTAAAGCAAGTAAAGTGCAAAGAGAAAGCTACGACCAACATAATTAACACTCCCAGAGATAGTTAAGCTCGATTCACATAGCAAAAAAATTAAAGAAATATGACTTAAAATACGTTAAATGTAAACAAACCAAAATAAATAATTGAAAGTTATAGGTGATGTCCTGAATTATAATTCTAGCTATACTTGAAGGTATGTATGGGCTTAAACATTACGTTTAAAATAAATAAACATTCAACTTAAAATAAACTGGAACATAAAGAAATAACTTAAAATGCTGAAATCGTTATATTATTAACAATCAGGTTCAAAAATTTGCACAGGACCATGAAATTTAATGATTCTATAATGAAACATTTTCAGTAATGACCTTGGCTCTTCTGTTTTCACGCTAAAACGAATCTTTCTATACAAGGGGTGAGGCGGCCTATAAAGGGCCTAGCTTCACACAACGCCGCATCGGCACGAAGTTGGTGGCGTGTATATCGCCCTCATCACGCTCGCGACCCCGAGGGATGTGACGCGGCACTCGCGTGAAATTACGCGTTATCTCGAGGCGGGGGAGTCGCGTGGAGTGTAGGCGCGGGCGAGGGCCTCGGCATCGCTGCAAATTGGCGAGTGTACGGCCGGCAGGCTGAATGAAGTAATCAAACAAGCTCCCGGTCACGAGTTGGCAGATGGTGGACAAGGCCGGCACGCACTCTCCACGTGTAACGACAACTCGCTTTCATTGGTTCTCGCGTGTCGATGTAAATACTCTCCCATTTCTCTGGGCCCAGTCACAGTTCTGGCACTCTGAGACCGACCCTCTTATGACTGGTCTGTTAAGGGTTCCTTCCTCCCGCCTGGTTGAAGGAATTCTGCACGTCCGAGGCCGACCGAGCCATGCGTATCAACTCTCTCGTCGCCTCTACGCGCAAAGCACTGAACTGGCGCGCGGTCTTTGCCTCTGTGAGACTTTCAGCGGAGACTCTACCGTTTTATGACGTAATAATCAAAATAAAAAGCTTGATGCACGGTCCCTATTCCTTTTTTTAATGTTTTGTGCCGGAATTTTCATGCCTAAAAATTACCGTGAAAACACCCGTTTGAGCCATTTTCACTATCACAAATACATGCTTTAGAGAGAAATGGAGAAACTGAAAAACGTATACAGACGCGTAACGTTTCTTGAATGCTATTCGTAAGCAGACTTCACTCAGACACGTTGGACGGTAGTTTAATAACACGTTTTCTGCTGGAGCTCTGCACGCCGTGCGGCGGCCCACCCAGGCGGCCACCTTAAGGACTCCGCCTGTCTGGCGTGCCTGGCGCTTCAACTGTTCTGCAGAGTTTTTGAAATCCTAGTTTTTTTGACGAAACTATTAAACAGGCCCCCAGTATGTTTACTTACGAAAATACATCGTACCCCATACGGGAAGCAATGATAATTTAAAGTTACCACTCATGCTGTAAATATTATTTTGGAACACTCCAATACAGTTAAAACTGATTTTTTTTTTCAGACTGCCGTATCTTAAAACATACTAGCCGTACACACGATCCAAACTACGATAGGAGCCTGTATTGAACTTTGCTACAGAAATTCCGTTAATAAAATGATAGCGTTCCCGCTGAAAGTGCCATAGGTAAACGCAGCACTACGAGAACACTGCACGCTACTTCACAGAATCCTGCGCGAGTGTGACCCTTATAGGTCCCGCGCTTCTCTACCAAAAAAGGAGAAAAATGATGAAGGCAGGCGGGACCCTTAAGTGTCAAGCTAAGTTAGGAGATGCATCACGCAGAAAATAAAAGAATTAGGACGCTGCGGTGTTTGAAAAATATGTTGGCTCAGAAATGTTTCGCGACTTTGCAGTATGTCTATAAATATACAAGTGAAGGCTGGATTTTTCTTCAACCAGAAGCTTTAGCACGGACTTAGTTTGTCTAGAGAACTGCGTTTCTGTCATTATACTACTACAAATAACATGCACCAGAGAAATTTGCGAAATACTCGGGAATTCGCTCCTTAATAATAAATTATATAAATAAAGAAACAAATAATCAAGTACGATTTCTCAAATGAATGTGTAAATATCTAGTGACTAAGCACTGATTGTGGAGTCTACCTTCTTGGTGAGAGAGCGAAGAGGTTTGGGCGGCTCTTAACGTCGAGGTATTGAGAGCCGATCTTGTTGCGCGAAGAGTACGCTGTAAGAGTGCAGTAAGCGTATCCAGTGTAGTATAGACCAGTAGGACTGTGATGAGTGTAATTAACGTATTAAAGAGCGTACTTTTGAACTCTTCCAGACCCACTTTAATTTACCTGTTAAAGCGTTGCAAGCAAGAAATGTTATGATGCTGCCAGTAGCACGGTTTACGAATAAGTCACCCACGGATAATATCATTGGCCACTGAGCTTCACAGTATACAGAACGAACAGGCTGTCCACAGTAATGTGATTACTTCTAAAATGAACCTTTAAAATTTCACTCCTCCCCCCTCCACCAATATATTTTAACGCATGCGCCCAGTAAAGTTGGTAAGACGGAGGGAAAGTAGTTCCGTGTCTTAACGTGGAATTAAGAGTGTTGGGTAAACATGTATAAAGACTGAAATCTTTAATTTACTTTTCAGTTTTTTTTTTGCATATAGGTGTAAGAATTAGAACATTTTTAACATACCCACTTTTATAATGATTTAATTTTCACTTGACTGGCGCATGAATTAAGTGACCAGGCATATGGCAATGTTGATTTTACATGTGGTGGAATAATACACAATGCGAAAACAAGTAGATCCTTTGCAGGACTTTCAAAAGCACTCTGTTTACCGGGAACAGAATATAATGGAAGTAACGGTAGTCCCACCAAATATTTGCGTTGCAATTATTGAAAGAGGACTTGAATAAATGGATAAAGGTGACATTTTAATGGGTGTCGTGTAACAACTCAAATGGCCTAAGATACCTGCTACATACGTCAATGGTATTTACAAGTTTTGGGGCTGACTGATAGTGAGATAACCATAGAGGATATGTGATGAATTAGATAATGACGTTACGTTCAACATATGGAGGTGTCGGAGAGAAAGTAAACCATCTACTCACCAAGTAAACCTTCAGAAACTTTATTTCTGCTTGTATTACGTCATAATATAATAATGTAGTTTAGAAAAAGTAGAAAGATCATCAGCGAGATAAGAATAAGAATACGATAATTCCACGCATTCTGTGATCGGTAGGCTGGACTTTACAGTGCTCTGTATACTCACATCTCGTTGGCAACTGTCCCACTGCACAGACATTTCGCCCGAACCACGTGGCATAAGATAATGTCTTCGTTTTCTTGAAGATTTATTATTGACTCAGTCTTCCAGGGCGTGACTGACAAGCCTTGACAAATGACCTGCAATATTTGTGTTATATTTTCAGGCAGCGTACTAAACTAAGTTTTGTATAGTCGCCTGACTTCTGCCATTAGCCTGAATTTTGCGTGGCCCAGCCACAAACTTCCTCAAGCGAAGAACAAATTGTGAATGGCTGAGTGACGATCTCATGTGATGCAGCCTCACGAGTAAATTAGTTCGTACGAACATCAGCTACCAACGAAATCTTGGATTGTGCTCAACTACATATATGGCAGTGAAGCATAACCTGACTTGACACCAAACAAAAATGCAAATGTTCAAATACCTGACTTTAAGCCAGTTGCAAAAGGAACTTAAAATGTGCCTATGTCCGAACAAATGAATTAATGGGGTATTCCAACCCATAGCTGTGAGTGGACGTTTTGTAATGATGCTTTGGGTTTTAATGTCAGCTGTTGGCTTATGATAATGTGTGTGTGTGTGTGGGACGTGTACTATTTATAGAGGGCTTTTAACTTTCATTTACTCTCACTCTTTCCTCCGGACATACGAACTCTGAGTTCCACTCCAGGAAACTGCGGCTGTGACGATGTACACATGTATATGTATTATCCGCGCCAATCCCCTTTTCCCACCATACGCTCCTTGCGAGGGTTACACACCACTGCTGACAACTTGCCCGAGCTATTCCTCACTCCCCCTTGCCCTCGTATTTCGCTAGTGCCCTCGAGGGCTTGGAGACAGCTTGTTCCCCTTCCCCTGCCCCCCACCAACCCTTATTACCACCCATGCTCGATATTTTTTATACCGTCGGCGGCCGACAAATGGCGGCGTTCCCAGCCACAGCTGTCGGCCAGCGAGGGTTTTTATTATTTGCAATTCAGATGGCGGCATTATTTGCAGGTCCACCCCGGCCGGCGCGCAACTCTCAACTCGCTGCCCTCGCAGACGGACGTCAGCCAGCTACACGTGTCACGTGACCGCGAGCGTCCACCGTGGGTCCTCGTCGAGGCCCAGAACCCACGCCTTCTCTCTACTAACACGCGGGCGGAACCCAGGACCCACTCGTTTCTCCTACTCTGTTTGACACGCGATTAATTCAACCCCGTAATGCCCACTTCAGTTCAAGAAATCGGGTGTTGCAAATAAAAAAATGTTTTGATGTGTGATGTACTTAATCTCACCCAGCATTTTGTTTCATTGTCCCAAACAGTGAGTTGTGCACTTTTAATCCTCTTTTAGCAATGTGAAGCATTGATAAACTAGATCAGTAGCAAGGGTCACTATTCAATTACCCACGATGAAGGTAACTTGACACTAGGCCTCGTGATGTACAGTAATGGCCAAGCATAATCTTCCTGTATGTACACAATTTTGTACACTGGATGGGAATGGGTTAATATTTTTGGAGCCAACCTTTGAAAATAATCCGGGCCATTGAGTGCAGGTATGAAGCGGGTAGGTTGGTTGGGCTGAACGCCTCGTCGACATCATTGCGCGTATGGCATACGGGCGCCGTGTTGAACTTGTTAAGCCTGGTTCACGCGCCCAATCACGCCCAACAGACAAGACGGGCAGAAACTATAACTGCGCACATGCAAGCAGATTTTNCCTGGTTCACGCGCCCAATCACGCCCAACAGACAAGACGGGCAGAAACTATAACTGCGCACATGCAAGCAGATTTTATTTTGCCATTTTGGTATTGGTTGAAAACCCTGTTTACAACCGCGCAGGTTTTTCTCTGTTAACATAATACCAGTTTCCCGAAGTTAACGGTTGTAAACAAACTAGGCGCTGCCGATATTTTTATTCCATTTCCGCAAATGTAATGTTGTGCGAATTTTCACTGAATGATTTTTAAAGAGTCTGTGATTTTATTTCATACTTCCAAAAAAAATTCACAGTTGACTGCTATCTATCGGTCAGTTTCCGATCTAAATTTATTTGGTACATTTTTTTGTGGGAAATTAACAAAACTGATTTATATACTTTATTGTAAACACATACGTGTAGCTGTTACATGATGTAATTTTATTATCCTTGAAACAGCTTGTATAAAACATGTAAAAAAAATAGACCTCTGGGAAATATCGGAGAAGTATAACATTTCCGCAAGCAAAAATTTCGGAGTAAGTTCAATCAAATATATATATANATTTTCTTTTGCCATTTTGGTATTCGTTGAAAACCCTGTTTACAACCGCGCAGGTTTGTCTCTGTTAACATAATACCAGTTTCCCGAAGTTAATGGTTGTAAACAAACTAGGCGCTGCCGATATTTTTATTCCATTTCCGCAAATGTAATGTTGTGCGAATTTTCACTGAATGATTTTTAAAGAGTCTATGATTTTATTTCATACTTCCAAAAAAAATTCACAGTTGACTGCTATCTATCGGTCAGTTTCCGATCTAAATTTATTTGGTACATTTTTTTGTGGGAAATTAACAAAACTGATTTATATACTTTATTGTAAACACATACGTGTAGCTGTTACATGATGTAATTTTATTATCCTTGAAACAGCTTGTATAAAACATGTAAAAAAAATAGACCTCTGGGAAATATCGGAGAAGTATAACATTTCCGCAAGCAAAAATTTCGGAGTAAGTTCAATCAAATATATATATAAGTTCAGTGAGTAGATATGTTTTGTTCGCCGGTTTAGAGGACTACGTACTTAAACCTTTTCTGTGAAATTGTTGCTTGCGCGTATAGGCGTATATCAGTAAATACCGTAAGTGTTCTGCGAATACTATTTTTTTTTTTTTTGGAACAGCTAATCTAATGCCGTGCAGTTTTGTTATTATCATATGTTAAACGTAGTCTAAGAGAAAAAAATCTTGAAATGTGTGGGGAGTGTATGGGGGGTGGGAGGATAGCATTCTTAGAGCATGCCCACTCAGTTTCCTTCAGAGGTAGGAGGAAGGTACAACTATAAGACTTCGTCCGTAGTTAGAAGTGTTGGCCTTCATCGCGTGTAATGAAGTCCCACTGCTGCAGATCTACTTTGCACACAACGGTGCAACGACGGAAACGCTGCAAGCCAGTTAAACGTCTTTCATGCATAAGGGCGATGGGGTGCTAGGGCGCGCTCGTTAGTGTCTCCCGTATTGCTCCCCCGCTCCTGGGCTTTGAACACGTAAAACAGCATTCAGGTACATGGGAACCTTAACAGCGAGGTATTGAGTGACGGCGAGGGTGAAATTAGTTGAAGATGGAGCAGCAACCGAAGGGGGGGGGGAGGAGGGAGTACCTCGAGAAAACCGCCGGCCGATGGCAACGTCCGCCACGTTTCGCACATGCGAAAATCCGGACGACCACGCCGGGAACCGAACCCGGTTCGCCTTTGGTTGACGGGTGGAGCAGTCTGACTACTGCACCACCGCGACCCCTTCAACTTTATGACGTGGCTCGTATGGAAAACGAGGACAAGTCCTGATTGGATGATCCAGATTTCCTCTCTGCCTGTTGGGCGTGACAGGTGAGCATTATTCACTACCCTCCGACAACTGAGGCCCAAATCCCAGGCTTAGTTAGGCCGGAAGGAATTATTCATACGGTGTAAAATGTTGCCCATTAAGAGAGATCAGCCCCGGCCATCTCTTGGATTTTCACTATTTTTGCCATTAATTCCTATTAAGAATGTTTAACTAAAATTTTCGCATGACATTGCATTAATAATAATTTCTAATGCTTTTCCAAACGATTACAACTATACCGCCGTTATTAATTTTAGACTAGTGACTGCAAGAGCAAGAAATAAGTTATTTTTCTTGCGGGCGATTTCAGAAATGATATGGCAACAGTAGTCATAACATGTGCAAAGCAAATGATCTATGCCTTATCGACGTCCAAAATAAAATATAAAATCGGCGATGCAAGTTACGCCAAAAATTTTGTAAATCCAATATATTGGTGACTGATCCCCCTTAAAGAAGACTCTTGCTTCCGAGTTAAGGCTCCCATCTACATGAGGATATTTTCCCGCTTTTGAGGCACAAAAGCGAAGAAGTGATAAGGGTGACACTTACACGCACATCAAGTGACCCGTCGCCTCTACGCTCAAAGACTCCTAAGTAGTGCGTAGGTTTTTCGTGATACATCATTTACTATGCGTACTATTTCTCACTAGGCGCTGTCAACACTTCTATTTTCTCCCTGTATTTGGTCATATTATTTATNTTCTATTTTCTCCCTGTATTTAGTCATATTATTTATTAATGAAATATTTTATTTTATAGACAGCATGCGAGTGAAAATTAAATTTGACTAAAAACAAGGTACTTTTATATCAACACAATTATAAAACACTTTTAATACGCGCCTAATTTTTTTTGTTATATGAAACAACCAAACACGCCTTTTCAAATGTTTGATTTGAAAATTGGAAGAACCCGCGAGTAGACTGTACATGTTGATAGTTGGGTTCCGCCCTAGTCTGACGTGTTATTTCTTTTCATTGTGTACAAATAATAATGGCGTGTGGGGAGTGCACCCAGGGCAAGGCAACACCCTCCGAGTGACGGTCTTTCCAGCTGGGACCCGTAGGTGACCGTCATCCCCGAGCATTACAGAAATGAAACCCTAGAATGGAGCGGCGCTGGAATGCAAGGGCGGGGGGAACGGGAGTACCCCGAGAAAACCCGCCGGCAAGCGGCATCGTCCAGCACGATTCCCACATGCGAAAATCCGGGAGTGTACAAATAAGATGGTTTGTTTCATAAATGCCAGGTAAAGAGGTGCCTTAAGGAAATCTCGCTTCGCTTCAGTCTGAGAGTCGCTCGCTGGGGATTGTCTTGCCCATTTCTGGAGATCGCGCTGGTGTCCGTAGACCGCCATGATCTTGGTTACGGCGCACAGAATGTCGCTACAATACCTGTGAAGGAGGCCACAGGCAAGTTTACTAAGCAAGCCGGAATGGTGTCTCCAAACATCAATAATAAACTGCAGAGAACAACAAAATACATGGGCCCAGCAGACATCAGGACATTCCTGCATGGATCCAACAAACCATAGGTAGGTGGTGTGAAATTCTGCGGAAAAGATTTCAAGACAAGTTATATTGCAAAACACTCTAGGGCCATTCACCTACCTTGATTGGCTGAATTACTTCTTGACGCGTGTTAACTGTCTGCGCACGAATCACGTAGGAGCCGTGCCGATGTTGCCGAATTCTGTGTGGCCCCGGTCAAATATGAAAACGCCTTCTCAATCAGACAGCAACCAATGGCCATAGACAAACTGCTGTTGGGTGCTTATAGTATTGAAGTCTACCCTGTACTCAGATTTGTTCGCGGAAAATCACTAACTCTAATAATGTTGTAACTTGTTGCCGCACAAGTAAAGACAAGTACATTTTGAATGATTTTACTTCTGCAACTTTGGTTCAGGAATAATCTTCACTCGCGACTTCAATATTACACGTTTATGCACAGAACCTAATCACTTTGTTGTTATGACTGCAACTGTTGTAAGCTCACCATAATTTTCACAAAATTCTGTTTTAGAATCAGTAAACGTCTTCGTAATTTTTAATTTACTATTTATTAGTGTTTAATAGTTTTACGCACTATCTCAAAATTAAACCACACACACTCTCTCTCTCTCTCTCTCTCTCTCTCTCTTTCTCTCTCTCTCTCTCTCTCTCTCTCTCTCTCTCTCTCTCTCTCTCTCTCTCTCTCTCTGATTGGCTGAAAATTCAGCCTTGTAGGAAATCTTCCATTGAAAATTGTACACGACCAATTTCGAAGAAAAAGTCCATGAAAACGGCCAGCTGATGTTCAAATCTTCCATAGAACCATCCATACAAGCGGACATGCAGGCTTGCATGTAATCGTCCAAGGAATCTTCATTCGTAGCATACATGCTTTTAATTTTGATATCTTCTCTAGAGTTAACTTTCTATAAGACTGTTATGCATCCCCTTCTTTGTTCTAATTCCAGTAGTAGTTGGAACATAACCATTCCTTTGTGGGCGATCATCGCTACAGCGTATGTGCGTTGTTACCCATTATTATCCAACATAGCAGTCTAAACTTAACAAGAGCACCTAAACCACCCTACGATAGTGGCTGAATACGTGTTTTTTACAGTTTAAACTAACCTATAGGATGTCCATGGCTAATTGAGCACTTTCGAAATCAACCTTTGAAAACTGCCACAGCCTACGACTGCAAGTATTTTAACGGACACACTGACTGGCATGCGCCCAGTAAAGTTGGTAACAACGGCGGGAAAGTAGTTCCATGTCTTCACGTTGAATCAGAAGTGTGGGGTAAACGTTGGTGAATACTGAAATTATTTATTTTGCTGTTTTTTTTTTTCAAACATAAAGTGCTAAAATTAGAAAATTTGTGAAATATTNTTCAAACATAAAGTGCTAAAATTAGAAAATTTGTGAAATATTTACTTTTCCGCGGTTTCACTTCACCGACGCATGAATAAAGTAATGAGGCGCACGGCAATGTTAGTTGTACATATGGAGGAAGTATGTACAGTGTGCATGCAAGTAGATCTTGAGCAGGGCTTTCAAAAGTGCTCAGTTTATCNTGTCTTCACGTTGAATCAGAAGTGTGGGGTAAACGTTGGTGAATACTGAAATTATTTATTTTGCTGTTTTTTTTTTCAAACATAAAGTGCTAAAATTAGAAAATTTGTGAAATATTTACTTTTCCGCGGTTTCACTTCACCGACGCATGAATAAAGTAATGAGGCGCACGGCAATGTTAGTTATACATATGGAGGAAGTATGTACAGTGTGCATGCAAGTAGATCTTGAGCAGGGCTTTCAAAAGTGCTCAGTTTATCNATACATATGGAGGAAGTATGTACAGTGTGCATGCAAGTAGATCTTGAGCAGGGCTTTCAAAAGTGCTCAGTTTATCGTGAACAGCCTATGTTACAGTTGAATGAGAAGCCGTAAAAGATCGTGATAAATCTTGTTTTAACACACTGGTCGATAGTGTATCCGGCTTACGCGAACGTGTTACTTGTAACGTGTTCCGTGCCACATGAAGTCATCGCTATACCGGCCTAAGAATGCTGGGCTGTGCAGCGTAAGAAATTGCCTTACATAACGGTTTTGTATTATAATTAATAGAAAGAAGATTCACGAAAGCATGTACGAGTTCTTGCAAACTTCCTACAAATAAGCTTCATTTCCACGTGGCTTTATCTCACTGCATAGCTATAGTCTATTCATGGTTACTCCTAGCAATACTTTACTCCCCCCCCCCC
>NQII01008024.1:0-19896 GCA_002778355.1 Clitarchus hookeri | reverse complement strand
CCCCTCCTTAACCCAGAAAATTAAAATATTGCGAATTGTTATGCGTTTGTGGTTCTAACTTCGCGGAATGTTGGCATGAACCTGTAATATAACACTGTATTAAGTATGTTCTTATTTTTACATATCAAAAGTTGTGTGATAAAATTTAAAAAAAATCCTGAAACAATTATGAAACTTGACAGTTACGTACACATCAGTACACCGCACATTTACTTCCGTGTCACGTGACCGCAACACGCACTGTGTTCTTGACGAATAACTGCAGCTAGATGCGTGCCCGTCGTGGTAAGAGTTTTGCCCGAGACAGACGAGTCCACTAATCTTAAAAAGGGGTGTCTCCTGCATCTCGCGATGTGAGTGAGCGGAGATAAGAGTCATATTTCCTGCGTCCGTGTACTCATTCCTTCGCCTCAAGACAACAACGACCTTAAAGAGCGTACTTTAGTAACATTGTTATTTTAACATTGTTTAAAATTTTAATTGAAAACTACTTTCAAAAAATTTACCCAGTAAAATATTTTCCTCTGTTTTTATACATGTTCGCCTTATGTAATGAAATTGNAATGTTACTATTGTTAATATTGTAAACTACTTTCAAAAAATTTACCCAGTAAAATATTTTCCTCTGTTTCTATACATGTTCGCCTTATGTAATGAAATTGTTTCATGGCAGCTTTCTGGAGCCCTTCTTTGGCTTGGCGTCCCACGCGGCTGCTTATTTCACTTACATCAAGGACCGGCCCTGCCTGCTAAAGATCTACTTTCAAGATATTCCTCCACCTTTTGCAAGCAAAGATTATAACCAAGTACCTATAGAAAATGACACCAAAAACTATAGCGCACCGCATTTCTGCACTCTCAGTTCAGTAATATTTTGCACGAGAACTATTTCTTAATGGGTATTACCAACATGTGTATTTCCTCCCGTTTTTTATTCATATTAAATAGAAATGAAATTATATAATTTATTTATAAATAAAATTTAAGTAAAACTTAAATTAAGCAAAAAAAATGCTTGTTATACATTATATATTTAGGAAACACCATAAGACGTCATACATTGGGTGATTTTTCGAAGGNCAAAAAAAATGCTTGTTATACATTATATATTTAGGAAACACCATAAGACGTCATACATTGGGTGATTTTTCGAAGGTTTGATTCACAAAGTGTGAATATAGCGCGTATAGACTCTAATAATTATTATTTCCATGTTCCGCTGAAGAATTCAAAGTAACTGAGCTGCGACTGGGAAGGCGTAAGAATGCCCCGTCCAGGACCGTGTTCTGAATACGGCGGTGCGCCGGGAGCGGAAGTCTTGACGACCGACGTAACTGTCTGCCTCCCGACAACCAACTAGCGCTGCGATAATGGCCTCCCTCGGGGACGCGCAAACCCCATGAATTGGTAATGTCCGCTCCGCCTCCCCAGACGGCGCGCACTTCCCCTAGGGCACGGAGAACCCTAGAGTACAGAAGTGCAGCCGCTAGGGGCTGCCAGGAAGACGAGCCGCCGTCCGTGTCCTTGCATGTGACAACGCGAACCCGTCGTTTTGCCTCAAGTCGTTTTGCTTAAAATTTAGGCGTAATGACTTTACAAAAAACGCCTTGTTATGTTTATACATTTAAGACCACGGGAGTATTAAGTTTATATATACATAATTTTTTTTTTTTAGTAGGGAAGCTTTATAGTACCTAAATATTTTAGTTACATACGAAACTGACCGGCTTTTAATTTGATTATCTCAAGACTATGGAAAATTAAAGTCGGACTAGGAAAACGGGAAAGTTTGAAATGCGTATTGGCAGGCATGGACAGTTAGCAGCACCTAATGGCAGTGGTGCTGAGGTAAAATAATAATGATAGCAGTAATAATGATAATAGTCAAATAATTTTTTTTTTTTACTAAGTTTAAGTATTAGCACCTTCTCTTACACCTAGCCACTTGAGATAGAAACTAACGAACCGGCCCGGCTTCGCCCGGTAACAATTTAGTTTTTACAGCGATACTTTGAAAGACAAAAATGGTTACTGTGGGTCATCCTTACAAGATAAACATATGCTATCGCGGACTTTTTTGTAGACCTTTTTGAGAGCTACAATTCTGTATTCCATTAATTTGAAGTATATTTTATGGTTTAATCAGCGCAAGTTATGTGAGTGCCCTAAAAGCGGTTTTTTACGACTTGATTACAAACCGTTCAACATTTCTCTGCTATTATTACATTAAATATATATGTATTATACACCAAAACCTTCCTCGAAAAATTCTCTAAATAATGTTGAAAACCGTATCAAAATCTATAAAGTAGTTTAGAAGTACTAAGTGAATACACAGACNGAAATTCTCTAAATAATGTTGAAAACCGTATCAAAATCTATAAAGTAGTTTAGAAGTACTAAGTGAATACACAGACAGAGGCGGATAAGCGACTTTGTTTTACACTATTTAGAGATACAAATTAACACTTATTTCTTCGAATGAAAAAATTACACAAACTACACATAACACGATGTCTAGTGTAAAATTATAACGTAACTTATAATAAATATATTAAAGCAATATGCATGAAATAAAGATAAGCTGGAGAGTAAACTTACATCTTGCCATTTAGTAATAATGGACCAGTGGAGCAGTTCACAACGCACGTCCCACGTTCGGCTCGAGCATCATCAGTAACAACATCAGTCGCACCAACGACAGCTGATGGCCATCTCGACGCCCAGCGTCCTGACGCCTGGAGATAGCCCGGCAGAGCTATGGCAAGCCTCGCCATCAGTGGCCTTCACCCGACTGGACTGTAGGCGGCTACAGCAGCCACAAACCTCGGGCGTCGCACATGCACTACTGCTCGACCAATGGCGAGAGTGACACCGCGCCCATCAGGACAACACGATATCAGGGAAGACGTGCCGCCACAGCCCAGCACAGATGGCACCCCGACGCCAGCGTCGCGTCGCCCCCACCAGTCCCAGTAAGCCGGCCCTACCAGCATGGAGGTCCACCGCAGCAGAGGGGTACCACCTGCGTCCGCGCCCTACGTAGCATCCGCTACTCTACCTCTCTTCCGATGGCGAGTGTTGCAACGCCACAACAGCCGGGGCAGAGTGTCAACAGAGGGCTCCCTAAGGGAGGGGGGGATCATTTGACGTCGGCCATGCCACCTCTCTCTCTCTCTCTCTCTCTTGAGCCCCTGCTGACACTCTCTCTCAGTGCGACAGGCGTGCGCACTCCACCCACACCAAGACGTCGTGGAACACCAGTAGAGCAGCGATGTGTCGTGTGCGCTGACTGGGTATGTGCAACAGTTCCAGCATGTGTGTGCCATCCATGCCGACCCCCGGAGTCGGTGCAATGATGCGGGCACAAGCAGGAGGTGGTATTGTAAAGGCAGTATAACTAGCTCAGTATTACCGATAGATACCGCGAGTGAAGTAAGTACCAAGCTCATGCTGGGAACGATAGGGAAAGAGTCCTCGTGCGGTGAAGGACGTGGTACCACTCACGCAAATGGCCACCTCAGATCACCACGTATGACCACCAATACTCATATTAATCTGAATCCCTGGAGCAGAGGAGCTCAACCAGGTACTCATCATAATTTAAGTGTGTCAATCATGTATTTTCTTCAAATACTAAGAGTTGTTATGATGAGCAGATGAACTAGGGGAGCAGCCCCGACAACATGACAACATGAAATTCCCATAGGGATCAGTGGCGTGATTAGCTGTGTGAGCAGAATATCTGATTAATATAAATATCAGGTTTACGTTAATGTTCAGTGCAATACCATTATAGAAAGAGGGTAATCATGTAAATATGTCGTCATCCTGTGGTACAGTATCTNGTTAATGTTCAGTGCAATACCATTATAGAAAGAGGGTAATCATGTAAATATGTCGTCATCCTGTGGTACAGTATCTTGACGGTGTTTGGGAATGCACATGCTTCACCCAACACCATGCGAGTCAGCTGACGGTCCCGCATTGATCCGACCACGTGGGCGACACCAAACTGTCTCGTGGTTCGGATCCCAACCGACCTGCACGTTTACTCACACTCAGCGCTGCTCCGCCAGGGCGTAGCACGCGTGAAGGCGACGCTAAGCTCCGTAGCGCCACTGATCGGGATGCATACGAACAACCGACGCCATTGTGCAGCACTAAGTGTTTGCGAGTGTTGGTGGTCCCCAAAAGCAGAGCGAAATCATTCCCGGTTTACACAAAGCGCAAACCACAAGTAAACTGTGCTACTAAATATAATTACAAATCACGTTAAAGTGAAGTGCCAACCACTTCCTACTTGGATAAAGGGTTTCACCTGTGCCAACCTAAGTTTAGCCCCCACAGGCATCACCTGACTTGGAGCATCTTATTTTGTGTGTTTTAGTAGCAATAGTGAGTGTAAAAGTGTACATTGAATATTTTTGCAGCAGTCAACAGGTTTACAGACTCGGATAGACAAGTTTACAGCACTACATTCCCATAAACCTAACACCGTGAGTGGTGAATAATTAAGTAGCTTGTTCAGTATATAAAATATTTAAGTTTTTTCTAGGGACTATGTTCAATCTGCATTTAGTTAAGGGAGTTTTCCCACCCATGCATTGTAAACAATTGAGGGTCTAGCCCTATTTTGTATTTACTTTATGCTCGCGCATTTCCGACTACCAGCGTTTCCACGACAAGTGGCCGGGAAGAAGACGTGCTCCATGTAGTCTGAAGACAGGCATTCAATGAAGCAGGCCTTGCGGTTCGTGACTCCCAGGCACTTCATCAACTTCTTCATCTTCCACAGAGAACCATAGTTTTAACTTCTTTTTCTACCAGAACAGTATAACTCAACGTAACTTCATCGCCCAGGAGAAGCGCCTCTCCACCTCCTGCAGACCTACAGCTCCAGGAGTGTCAGTTCACCTGTCTAATCCGGAGAGCACGCGTACATTTTCCCCTCGTCAGCCCCCGACGGGCTTAGTGCGTCGGGTCCGCTTAACAACGTGAGCGCCGTCAACTGGTCTGTAGTGTCCGAAACTTCAATAAACGACTGCAATCCCCAAGTCAGCGTTTTGATTTACAGGCCTTGCCTCTTAAAGGTGTTTCAGGAGCTGGACCCACCAACCAGCCATTCTAAGGGTTTTTAAGCATTTTCAACGTACCATGTACGTGTTTAATTGGTGTGTGGAGTGGCCTTACAACCCCGCATTTAGTTAACTTGATACCAGCATAACTGTCCACCTTACAACGGGCACCCGTGGCGGTACTGGGCCGACCGCGACTGCCCACGGCTAACAAGCAGACTATCCAACCACCCTTCAGTATAGACGTAGAGGGTCGGGAGAACAGCATGGCCACCTGGGTGACTCGGCCACGACCCACAACAGCAGAGCAGCCGGTAAGAAATCTACGAGACGTCTCTGGCGAGTGTTTCCCGCTAGAACTCTCGGCACGAAGAACGGTGCAGCAGTTTTGTCACTACCATTCTCCAACACTGACCTCACGCCAGCTACAAATCCAGTGCTACAAATGGTGTGTTTTCATTTCATGCCTGGTCGCTTCACGACCTTGTAATACGCCTGATAGGTGATCTACTTATAGCAGTTACGCAACTATCCATGTAATAACTAATTACTGTGTGTTCGGGTGTAGGGAAGGCTCACGAAACGATCTCACTCTACATTAGAGGTGTGTGAGAGGGCCAACACGGACAGTAGGCAGGCATAATTGGGATTATTACAGCACCTCCAGCATTATCATATTCAGCAAATGATCTCAAGAAAAGCCACGTGGTCCTATGACCCACTACCTGCAGCATTGTCTTGCTCTCTCTCTCTGATCTTCGCCCATACAAAAAATTATTTTAATGCAACCAGGAATCTGCAAAACGTAAGTCTAACTCCCTTCTCCCCGCTCCTGAGACCCCAGCAAGTTGCTAGTGACACCACTCCATTTATAGCGTGGATATTAACGCTGTTAGTGGCGCCACAACCCATTCCGGTTTCAAACCGGTTCAGCCCGCTATCGGAAATCCCAGACGGGAATCTCCAAACAGCACCTGGCCCTTCAGGTCGCCCACAACCCCTCACACAGCCGCGTGTCTCTGACAACAAGCAGGGCAAGAAACATGTTTACCGCATGATAGTACCCGACACCAGACAATACCGAAGGGCAGTGCAATCGCTAGGCTTCATTTCGAAAACCGGCTTCACCTTATACGCCACCCACGACGGCCTTAAAATTCCCTTTTCAAGGAAGCTAGCAAACTTTTAAAAAGCGGTTACCTAAATTACTACACATTTAGTAATCCAACAGAACAACCCCAGAAAGTGGTCTTCGACCTAGCGCCTAGCACCCGAACAAACGAAATTAAAAAAAGATATTGAAGACCGCGGCTACGAAATTCAGAAAACAGACCAATTTCATAAAGAAGTAGTATACCCCAAAGATCCCAACAAATTCGCATTACAGCCGCAACGCTTTTTCTGCGTAACGGCCGCGCAAGACAAATCTCTCCCGCCCCTGGAATCAATCACCAGACTGAATATGACCGCGGTGCACCCACGCGTCTATAGGAAAATACCGCAAGATTTGCCCCGTTGCAAAAACTGCTCGGCGATAGGCCACACCCACAAATACTGCCGAATAAAAAAAGTCTACCCACAATGCGCCGGGCCACACGTCATAGGCATCTGTCCCGAACGAAGCGAAAACCCGATATGTAGCAACTGCCAAGGCCTACCTACACCTAGCAACATCAAAACTCTGCCCCAAGTTCATAGAACAGGTTCAAAAACGCCAAACTCAAACCCTGCACGGCGCGAAGCCAAACACCATCAAATCCACAAGAAAAATGCCTGGTTACTTCTGGAAGCACTAAGCTCATTTTCTGAATTAAAATATCTCTACCCTCCCCCTCACAAAGATGTACCGGAAAACTCTTGGCAATTTAAACAAAAATACAAACTCTGACGAGCGAAATAAACGCGAATATTTAACCGACACCGACTGATCGCAGCNACCCCGATCTGTAGCCACTGCCAAGGCCTACCTACACCTAGCAACATCAAAACTCTGCCCCAAGTTCATAGAACAGGTTCAAAAACGCCAAACTCAAACCCTGCACGGCGCGAAGCCAAACACCATCAAATCCACAAGAAAAATGCCTGGTTACTTCTGGAAGCACTAAGCTCATTTTCTGAATTAAAATATCTCTACCCTCCCCCTCACAAAGATGTACCGGAAAACTCTTGGCAATTTAAACAAAAATACAAACTCTGACGAGCGAAATAAACGCGAATATTTAACCGACACCGACTGATCGCAGCACTTTCTGTTGTAATTAAGTAACCCTTGAGCGCTCTGCCAGCAAAACTTCCCCGGATAATAATATGAAGCTCTCAAGTTGATTCCGCTGAAAACAAATCCACCAGTAAACATTTTTAAGACTTATTACATTCAAAATAATTCATTGCAATAGACTGAGAAATCCAAGAATTTTCAGATTTTATAAACTAATTTAAGCCTATAAATGGGATACAAATCTAGAGAAAAAAAAATTCTTCCCTATATATATATATATATATTAAAAGAAGTCATTTTGGCTACATTACAACCCAAATTAAAAAAAGCTTTTAATTTCCCCGCTAACTTTAAAATGTTTTCCCGCGTAAAACGATACCAGTGCTGCCATCTATTGAGTGGCATATGAAGCCCTGCCTACCGCGAGACCTCTCGGAGACTCGCGCGTAAAACGATGTTAGTGCTGCCATCTCTTGAGTGGCTGATGAAGGCCCTACCTCCCGCGAGACCTATCGGAGACTCGGAGACCTCCGTCAACGTGAACTAAAAGTTATAATTCGCAGCTCGTTTTTCAAGCTTTCTTTCACAAAATTACGTCCTTTTTCAAAGAAATATTCAACAAATTACCAAACAAACTGTTCTAAACCATTAAATACACGCCTTTGGGGTATTTACGCTAATTAAAACCGTATGAAACCTAGTTTCTTAAATNCTGTTCTAAACCATTAAATACACGCCTTTGGGGTATTTACGCTAATTAAAACCGTATGAAACCTAGTTTCTTAAATAAAAAAAAATAAAAAAACCCTCTTCAATAGTTCGTTTGAGTAGCACGCAAACACGAGGAAAAACGTAACAAAGAACAATTAGCTTCCTAAACAACAAATGTTCCTTTTAAAACTTTAAAGCCTTCTCTAATGTGGCACACGGGGAGTATATGGTAAACATTACCAACCTGTCTACTGGGGAANATAAAACTTTAAAGCCTTCTCTAATGTGGCACACGGGGAGTATATGGTAAACATTACCAACCTGTCTACTGGGGAAACTTGGTGGACAAAAGCAGCTGGGGTGAGAAACTGCCGCAACCACAGATTGAAATGGGGCAGAGGGCGGAGGGGCTTGCCTTTCCTAACGCACTGCATTGAATGGTAACACCATGGGTAGTCAAGCCCCCTTCTCACTCAACCGTCCAAGCCCATCAAACAGGCCTGAACTACCACCACTCCGAGCTTCGGCAGTGATGAAAAGCGGTGGCGACATGTTATTGTGTGGCCACGTTACTATAAATTAGTATAAATGAGATGTCTCTTTGTCATAAAATTNAGCGGTGGCGACATGTTATTGTGTGGCCACGTTACTATAAATTAGTATAAATGAGATGTCTCTTTGTCATAAAATTGACGTAAACAATTCATTGTTTCATTCATAGACTGTTTTAATGTAGTAGTTTTTTTTTAAGTTATACTTCTTTTGGCGCGTTGAGAGCTAAATTTTAGTGTGCAACGGAAGTTGCTGAAGTTGCGTGCGCACAGTGTAACGAAATTCGACAATGAATGTGGTAGGGGGTATGACCTAACACGCATGCACGTATCGTCTAGCTATATACAAAGGCAAGGTACACAACATAGCAAGTGGTTNGGGGGTATGACCTAACACGCATGCACGTATCGTCTAGCTATATACAAAGGCAAGGTACACAACATAGCAAGTGGTTATATTTAAAACCGACAGAGAATCAGCTCATGTAATAAGCAATTTTGAAAAACATTTAATTTATATTAGTAATTCATTGTGAATATATATATGTATATCTTATTAGTTAATTTTACTTACATTGTGCCGTGAACAATTTGTTAGTGACAAAAATTGTACAGCAAAATGTTGAAAGTTTTTCAAGTATTAGAGGTTAATTTTTTGTAAGTATCATTCTCAAGCTTTTTAAAAAGTAATTGTGATCTTTAATCAAACCTTTATTAATTGTATTTAATGAATTTCTTCGGTCATTTTATAGTTTTTCCTAATTAAATAAATTATTTGCATATGTAATAAAATTTTATTTTAGTCACGCCACAGAAGTATAACTTATAATGTGCTTACATAGGTACATGCACCCATTTTTTTCTTAATATTTATATTGTTGCTAGCATTGAAAAATGATTTTTTTTTAAGCAATAATAATTTTTTCTAGTAAAGTTATGTAAGTTTTACTGTTACCTGCAGGGTGCAGTGTAAGTGGTGTATGTAAACTATGGAAACCGCTGGTTACCTGTGATTGACTCGCGAGCTGCGTTAAAAGGTAATGGGCTAAGCCTGTGAATCACAATAATGTGTCAACCCAACGGAATCCATTCTGCCCCGTGTCCGTATGGCAATGGATANGGCTAAGCCTGTGAATCACAATAATGTGTCAACCCAACGGAATCCATTCTGCCCCGTGTCCGTATGGCAATGGATAGTAGGAAGTGTATGAGTACATTGGGAGTATTAGGAACTTAAAACTAGGACAATACAAGTAAAGTTTAAAGTGGGGAAGAGGAAACATTTGTTTGGCGCGCGCTGGCAAGCGTTTTCGCAACATAGTGGCCCTCGAGCCGCGGGGAAGGGCTGATGCGGGAATGTATCGTCTCGGCATCTTGCAACTGGGTCACGTCGACTGGCATGTAGCTGCGACTACTCGTCCNTCATCGTACTGTAATGCTAAACAAATTTTAAGATATTTTAAGACTGACATCTGTCTAAAAATATAAGTAGGTTACAGAAGTAAAAATATAAAATGTTAGATATTTGATAACTCTTTTTTAATTTGTCCGAGATAGTGAATTTGGTTTAAAATTGGCGAGACGGTCTGTTGTATCTATTATTACACTTTGGACGTTATAGCTAATATATTCGAGTTGGAAATATGTGACGTGGAATAACGTTAGAATTGCTTAAAAACTATTCACGCGTGTCTACGGAATCAAGGAGATGGGTTTCGAGAGAACAACATGGCGTATAATTTACGTAGACGAACGATTACCGGCCGAATATAAGTGACTTGTACTCCAAATCGTTGTATATGAAATAAATGTTACTTTAAAAATTATGCAGAGCTCGTGGAAAAATATAACTATTGGCAAATGTTTGTAAATTCGTTATATATCACGCAGGAAAGAGATTCATTTCTGGCAGGTAATAGCTCGCAGAATATCCGATAGATAGCGCGCAGCACGTCACGACGAAGTTTTGAGTAAATCTCTTTATGGTCAAAAGATGGCGTATATTTTTTTCAAATTGATAATTCTTATGTTACGGGCTGAAAATACATTTAAAATTCGTGTCGTTTCGTCAAATTATTAGAAAAAATAATTCAACAATATTATATAATATTTCTGTATGCTTTTGGAATTAATATCATGGACGTGTTGAAAGCAAGGTTTGAGGTGGATTATAAGACGTGAAAAAGCTTTCTGAAGTTAGCACAACTTCAGAAAACTTTTCCACGTCGTATCGTTCTATTGTACATTTCATTTTGATCACCTAATCATAACTACATTATCACGAAGTTTAGTTTTTAACACTAACAACCACTGTTTTGTGATCACATAAAATAAAATGTATTAATTAAACTTGGAACTCTTTCTTATCGCGTATTTTCTGCTTGTCTGATGTGCGTTGGCAGTGCACTCAGAATAGCCAACATAATATTAACTTTTGTTCGTTCGTGCATCAGCTGATACAGGATTTTCTAAATGGCACTTTGTTTGTTTCGTATTAGTCAATTGCCACTCACTGACTGTCAGAAAGTGGCCTTCTTATACGGTATGGACCATAGTAGGAAGTGTATGAGTACATTGGGAGTATTAGGAACTTAAAACTAGGACAATACATGTAAAGTTTAAAGTGGGGAAGAGGAAACATTTGTTTGGCGCGCACTGGCAAGCGTTTTCGCAACATAGTGGCCCTCGAGCCTCGGGGAAGGGTTGATGCGGGAATGTATCGTCTCGGCATCTTGCAACTGGGTCACGTCGACTGGCATGTAGCTGCGACTACTCGTCCTTCAATACGGCAACTTATAACGTAATACTGGCTTTCTATCAGCGTACAAAAATCTCATAGTTGACTGGCATATCCTATTACTATGCATTTTCCTTAAAGATATGTTGACTGATGGGAGAGCATAATAAAATTATGTACCTTTATCCGAGCACAATAATATCTTACTACATTATTATGTCTTGTATGGAATTTATTCAATTAGCATGAGTTAAAAATTAATTTACTAATAATTGTCACGTGAGTATGAATTACTATCCAGTAATAGTTTCATTTCAAATAACTACATCCAGCACACACAGATGGTCTATATTTTAATTTGAATTACTAGAATTGTATTGCTGAGGTAAATATACGAAACTAAGGGCTTGTGGTTCGTAATAAAATTTTTTAAATTTCAATAATGTTTGTTATTTAGGTTTTAAATAAATGCTGTGCAAGTTTAGATATTGGCCTGTAAAAAGTAATTTACTATTTAAACATCATAAATTTTAAAATAGATATTGTGACATTATTTTAATTATACAGCTACTTAAAAGCTAAAAAATTTCATGTTAAATGTGGACGTGGCTTAAATATAGTTATTATTAATATGGAAATATGCATGGGTGGGCGGGGAATTNATTTCATGTTAAATGTGGACGTGGCTTAAATATAGTTATTATTAATATGGAAATATGCATGGGTGGGCGGGGAATTTATTGAATTGGGGGTGGATGGTAGAAAGAAGCTGATGCAAGGCAGCGAAAGGGTAGGGAGGAAACAAGCCTCCACCATTGTTACGANAGTTATTATTAATATGGAAATATGCATGGGTGGGCGGGGAATTTATTGAATTGGGGGTGGATGGTAGAAAGAAGCTGATGCAAGGCAGCGAAAGGGTAGGGAGGAAACAAGCCTCCACCATTGTTACGATTTTGATATTTTGTTTATATTTATCCTTAACGTGGATATAGGGACATGAATATAGGGATGTAACAAGTTATTAAATTATGTAACGAACACTATAAAAAGAGGATTATTTAACATTAAGGTTGTACAATATTATTCCAATAAAAAATATAATTGAATCTATATGGGGCAGCTATACAAATATACTGAAATATTAAATTATATTATTTTGTGAAGATTTAACCAGCTAAGTTCTGAGTAAAGCCTAATTGGAGAATCCACACCTTTTAATGATTCTGGAGGCTGATTAAGATGGAGCATGTCAACAGCCTCAGCTAAGGGCCTGACCACAACTCGTAACACTACGCATGCTTACCACTTTTGAGAGTAACTTTTGTCTTCACTACAATGTACATTTTTTGTGTGTACATAATGTGACTTCTACAGTTAANCCACTTTTGAGAGTAACTTTTGTCTTCACTACAATGTACATTTTTTGTGTGTACATAATGTGACTTCTACAGTTAATTTGTGTAATTAGTATACATTAATGTGTAAAGCACTTTGCCAAAAACATGTGTTCAAAAGTCTTCAGCAAAAAGTTATTCAAATAAATTTTGGACCTCAAAACAGTAAATTTCATGTTTCAGACATTCACGCCATTTCGGGACAGTGCAGCCATTGTGGACANATTTTGGACCTCAAAACAGTAAATTTCATGTTTCAGACATTCACGCCATTTCGGGACAGTGCAGCCATTGTGGACAAAGGTCAAGCCAGACAAGGAGGTGCTACCCTCTCCAGCATTCCAGTATGAGCGTATGTCTTGACAGACCACCACCTGGGCGTGCACGAGCGTGGTCACCACCACTCCAGGCTGTAACTATATCCTCCCCCCACACAGGCTCGAATAGAGTAGGGTGACCACAGCTGTCACCATGACAGCCCCTACGCCAAACCATGTGGCCGAGCTGGACCTCGCAAAATGTCATATGAACTGGTGTACCTGTAATAGCAAAACAANATTTTGGACCTCAAAACAGTAAATTTCATGTTTCAGACATTCACGCCATTTCGGGACAGTGCAGCCATTGTGGACACAGGTCAAGCCAGACAAGGAGGTGCTACCCTCTCCAGCATTCCAGTATGAGCGTATATCTTGACAGACCACCACCTGGGCGTGCACGAGCGTGGTCACCACCACTCCAGGCTGTAACTATATCCTCCCCCCACACAGGCTCGAAGAGAGTAGGGCGACCACAGCTGTCACCATGACAGCCACTACGCCAAACCATGTGGCCGAGCTGGACCTCGCAAAATGTCATATGAACTGGTGTACCTGTAATGGCAAAACAATACATTTTGCATGAAGTGTGTATGGCCCTTGCTCGTGTCCAACCCGTTTCGGGATGCAAATTGCACCTGCCGCGAACCAGCAAACATGAGGCATCTCGAAGATGACATTCGTCAGGCCAACCGCGAATGTGTCTAGCAGGCCTGGAGCTGCACCTCTGACAGCAAGAGGGTGCAATTGTGTGCAGATGGTACCAGACTGCGAGAGGTCCGGAGTACCATCGGCCCTGTCATGAGTCGTGTGTGCAAGTGTGCACCCCCTCTCAAAACCAAACTTTTCTTGGACAAATCCTTGTAAAATTTTCAATATCGACGGTGTGCAAAACAAATCATGTGTGGAGGCATCAGAGTTGGGAAAAATGCGAAGTATTTATGGTAGCACACCCATTAGGGAGCACCACAGTAGATGAACACAAAATACCACTAGAACATGAGCAACCAATCTATGCTGCTCTGTACAGTTACCAGCCACACCAATGCATGATCATAAAATATCAAATCAAAGAAATGCTTGTTGAGGGCTTGACTGAAGCCACCCACAGCCATTAAAATAGTAACATAACACTAGCATCAAAAAAGGATGGGACGTGGCAATTTTGTGTAGACTTTAGAGTCATCAACCTAATAACCAAGAGCGCTCTGCCACCTTACATAATTGTCAAATATGCATTACATACACTCGGCAAAGCAAAAAATTATTATTTCACTGGTTTTACAAAACTGAGTACAGGGAAGTGCCAATCAAACCAGATATCCGGCACAAAACAGCTTTTACTGAACAAGATGGGCGGAGATTCATTTTTGTGCAATGCCTCTCGGGCTTAAACATGCGCCAGCACAACATTTGAGGCTATTATAGTCCAAGTACTCGATGGATATATAGGTGATTTTGCTCTCGCATACTCGATGATGTACTGGTGTGGTCTCAGACGAGGGAGGACCACATCAAGCACCTGACACTAGTTTTATAATGACTAGCTATTAACAAACTGGCATGCCACAACCGGAAGTGCCACATAAGAAAACCATGTATACAATATCTCGGACGTCTGAAGGACGAAAGTGGCAGCCGACCAACTCTCGAACAGCTGTCAATCACAAATTACTATGCGGTGCCACACACATGTAAACAATTGCGCAAATTCTTTGGATTGGTAAACTGGCTGCAGGAATATATCCACGACTTTGCCATACTCACAGCAGCACTAACAGACATGCTTTCACCCAACCGGAAATACCAGTGGACCGCAGAGCATGACACATGTTTTGTGGAGCTGAAGGCCAGGTGCTGGCAATGCACCATACTAGCCTGCCACGACCCGAGTAAACCCTTGTACCTCCAAACAGACGCGAGTAAAAAAGGACTGAAAGCAGTTCTATTCCAACTCGGGGAGAATCAGGAGCGGGACATAATAGAGTTCAGTAGTGCAAAATTCGGAGTCCCAGAATGAAGATACGATGTGAATGAAAACAAATGCCTGCAGTAGTGTGGGCCATCAAGAGGTACCGAGCTTACCTCGAATACCAGCGCTTCACACTCCGAACAGATAATCGTTGTTTAGTATGGCTTCACTCCATGAAGGAAACACATATAAAATTGGCACGGTGGGAATTTCTCCTCCAGTCGTATGAAATTTAAGTTCAACATGTTCCCTGAGGCGAAAACCAGTTAGCCGAAGNGAGGGCATTTCTCCTCCAGTCGTATGAATTTGAAGTTCAACATGTTCCCTGAGGCGAAAACCAGTTAGCCGAAGAGCCTTCATGCATGCCTGGTAAAATAGTAGAGGTGAACCAAGATGAGTGGGATAACCTAGTGCCCCCCTACAGAAGCCACCCACCGAACAACTAGCGAAAGTGTAGTTAGCTGCATCAAGGCACTAGTGGTAGTGGAACTCAGACTGGACGAACTCCAGGCCCACGTGTTAGTCACACAAAAACAGTGCCCAGATACCCAATGCTACCTAGCATAAAATAACATGACGTGAACCACACATCCACGAGCTCCTTGTGCCCACTCTGACCGCTGTAGTGACATCAACTGCACCAAACACACCGGGCCGCACCAACCACATCAGGCCAAGAGTGCATAGTGCATGTTGACAAGAACAGAACTTGCACATCCTTGCCAACAAGGATTACATAACTCTAGAGACTGTCCTACTTATGTATTACAAGAGGTAACTCTTTTAATAAATTAGTAGACGATCCGAAATGGTGTTACCCCAAAGCCACAGCCATTGGGCGCACAGGCAATAGGTCGTTACATCGTAGCACCTCGCGCTGCAATATACGGCATGACACACCACCAACCGGCATCGAACTGGCCTGAAGGGCGAAGCTGAACTGCTAAGTTCCCCAAGTGTAACCATTAGTATGCAGCATTTTTCTAAACACATCAAACAACGTCATATCATTCACAGCTGCAGTCGGAGATGCGTTTTATTGTGTTAAGAGCAATCGAGCATGGCCACCCACATCCCTTTGCCCAGGTAGACTCGTCCATCCCTTCAGGAGACAGCCAACTTGCAACACTGTAGCCAGGGAAAATGCAGACATGTCACAGGAAGTGAAATACAGACACTTTTTAACAAGAAAGCATAATGGTGTATTTAATGTTTATTTATAAAAGAGTAATTTAGTTTTCAAAAAAGGAGATTGCCTATAAAAGGCCTCCATCATAGTAACATGTCATTTAGTGCTGTGACACTCCCAGTCAACTTCACAACATCAATCTTAACAGACATTTGTTAATCAGTGGGGGTGTCACAAATGTGTTTCATTTAATTTATACAATTTTTAATCATTGCAATAATATAACACAGTGTTCATGTCATATTTTACCATACAGCGTTTGACGTTGGTCCTCGTCACTTGTGACAGCAGTAGATGCCACTCTGCAGTTAATCTCAGCACTAGGGCCAGAACGGCGGCATTGGTCGCCCGCTCCGCGAGCCCCCTCGGTACCATAATTTAGACTGTTATCACTTCACTACAATAGTAACTTCATTACTGGAACATTTAATTTCTTTCTTTGCTATACCGAGGAGAGAATCTAACACTACTGCATAACCGCATAATACCATGCTCATTTTCACGCCAAAGTCACCAGCAGGGTCTGTTTTCTTTCATTATTCACATGTAATCAAGCACAGTGAGTAAACAGAGGAAACATGATTCATTGTCCTCCAGGACACGTAGGGCTCTACATCCCTTGTAGTACCACCCACAATTTTCTATATATTCCCAGCGTACGAGACCGCCTACAGTCTCGTCATAAGGTAAGTATGTGACCACGTCATCTGCAAACTTACAGAGCCCTCCAGGACTCCCTAGGCCGTCGACCGAACTACACACATCACTAACTCTCCACTCCGTTATGGCGCCGGGCAATTCTACACTCAACCAGCCCTGGGTCACCTCAACCACGTCAGACTGCAGGAGGTAGAAACGTGCTCATCCCAAGCCAAGAAACATTACAGGCATAAATGTTCTTTAAAAATACGACAAAAACTATTGTTTATTGTGGAGATTGCAAAAGTGGTTTAAGTGCACAGGAGTCTCTGACTGCGCATCCTACTCCGATAGATTCCCTCTCCAGACTGAGTGGCTGCCAGTGTCTTTCCGGTTACCAGCCGGGAATACACCAGTAGTATCGAAAAGTATGAAAAACTTATTTAAATAACTTTTAGAAAAGAGCGTCTGGTCCTTGTTTTACACTGGTGAAATAAGGGAAAACCCTTTTAACTAAATTGTGTTATATGGGTATGACGACCCAATGGTCTTAAATTTACATTACACTTACTATAATTGATTGATACAATTGTCCCTGGTCACATGAAGTCACTAGGGTCTTGACTTATGTTGTAACAGATTAAGCCCGTGGCCAAGTCGGAAGTCATTGCATTTCACCATTGATGTAGCTTTAATTATGTTGCAAACACGGTGTGCTTGTAGTATACATGGCGACAAATTAAGAATTGACTTAGACTGCTTTTGGGAGCACTGGCACATGCTACAATTAGGTGGCACACAATGGCATCACCTGGGAGTATGTGCTGTGATCAGGGGCGCTACGTTGTATGAGGTTGCTTTCATTTGTGCTACACCTTGATGGCCTAATGTTGCATTGGAGTACATGTCCCAATTGGTTGGGATCCGAACCACTGAGATTTCCTAATGTCGCTCACGTGGTCTGATCAAAGTNTGTCCCAATTGGTTGGGATCCGAACCACTGAGATTTCCTAATGTCGCTCACGTGGTCTGATCAAAGTGGGACTGTCTGTTTTGCACAGTGCTGGGCGAAGCAAGTGCCTTCCCAAACACTGACGAGGTATTGATGTGGACGGTCATGCCCGATGTTATTGTCGTCAGCACCGTGTTCAGCCGGGGCTACAGGTTATGGTTATAGCACAACAAATGGTCACAGAAGTCCACGAGGTTGGGTTCACATGTTAATCAGCCTGCCTGAACTACATTGCCCTCGAAAGTTACCCCTTTAGGGCCAGAAGGTGGGATGGCCACTTGACTCCGGTGGTGTCATGGTAGGCCAGCGGGATTTATTCCAACATGCCGTGCTGGCTGTGGAGTTGTAGAGTCGGCCGGCCGTATCTTTGAAGAGCAGTGATTCTGCAATAGAGGGCACATTACCGCTGCGCTGTATTGGCGTGACGAACGGGCTATGGTGGCGGAATGCATCTCATATCAACTTAAATTTTTCTCAACTTTGATGTATGTTTATTTCTTCTCTTGTCTATGCGCATGACTTCATTCATAATGAAATTGTGTGCTCACAAATATAATCGTAATGTTCTTCTTTAGACTTCTGCGCTCATATTAATAAATAAAATTAATTATTTCATCACAAACAGTATTCTATGTGTTTCCAATTAAACTCGTATAATAATAATTTTAGACCAATTTTTTATATACTTTAGTAATTTTAATAAACAGTTTTATTTTTATTTTTCATTTAAAAGAAATGGTTGAACTAAAATTTAATATGCATAGATTTACAAATAATTATTGTAAGACGTTGTGTCTATTCCATTTTAAATTAGAAATTATANCACAAACAGTATTCTATGTGTTTCCAATTAAACTCGTATAATAATAATTTTAGACCAATTTTTTATATACTTTAGTCATTTTAATAAAAAGTTTTATTTTTAGTTTTCATTTAAAAGAAATGGTTGAACTGAAATTTAATATGCATAGATTTACAAATAATTATTGTAAGACGTTGTGTCTATTCCATTTTAAATTAGAAATTATANGAAATTTAATATGCATAGATTTACAAATAATTATTGTAAGACGTTGTGTCTATTCCATTTTAAATTAGAAATTATATGTTATTATACTTTATTTCTTCTGACACACTGGTTAGCCGGTTTGTTTGGGATAGTATGAATCATAGTTCAAAAAATACTGTGTAGGTAGCACTCTTGCACGTAGGCGGAAGAATCTGTGTTTCCCGTTGACGCCCAGTGTTTAGTAAGTATAAAAATTGCATTTTTCTCGTATTATTTTGATATGAAATTATGCTAAGTGCAAATGCTGATAAAATGACACCAAATATGGGCTTCCTCGATTGGATTAGTTTTGGTTATTGGATTGTATGGCCAATCGTGTAGCAGTAATTGGTTAGTATCAAAATGGCTTCTGAATTAATGCAAATGTATTTGAGGAATTTGTGGTTAAAATATCAGCGTACGTGAATGATACTGTACCAGGGAGTTGATAACTGTTAATTTGTTAGTGATATACAGAGCTTTACCATGTGTTTTGTATCCTAGTAACGGTAATAAGAGATTAGGTCGTAATCACTGACGTAGCTAGCTTGAGAATATTTATCTCTGGAATTTAAACGCACACAACAAAGTAACTAATTGACGCCTACAATTGATTTCCTTTGTTGTTCACATGAATGTATACTAATTCACGTGTTTGCCAATTCACAGAAGCGTAAAGTTGATAGGTGTATACCCATACACTATTTTGAAAGTATGTTTTGGTAGTGAGTGGTAGATGTTGGGGTTGCCTTTATCTAACTTTTTGAATTGTTTTTAAAATCTTACTTGCGAAGAAAGTTACAGATTTCCTGCTNGTTGGGGTTGCCTTTATCTAACTTTTTGAATTGTTTTTAAAATCTTACTTGCGAAGAAAGTTACAGATTTCCTGCTTACGTTTTTTTTTTATGTAATGTGTGTAGTTTGACTAAGATTTGCATTTCACTGCAATCAGAAAATGCCTGAATCTTTTTCATAATGGTTAAATAGGTGTTTTATTTATTAAAGTACATGATCTCGGTCATCCACA
>NQII01008023.1:53080-80461 GCA_002778355.1 Clitarchus hookeri | reverse complement strand
TACCATCGAAAAAATTCGTAAAACAAATATTGCGTACATTTGTACCGGTATATGCAAATAAAATGCACCATCGTATACCGCAACTCTTATTTAATATTCGTTATGTAGGATGGACAGAAACCAGCAACCACGTACGAGATTGTTATTCAGCTAAATAATAAGCCCCTTGTTTTTGGCAATCTTTAAGGGTATAAGCTAAGATTATAATTTCAGTGTCATGAAAAGTNCTAAATAATAAGCCCCTTGTTTTTGGCAATCTTTAAGGGTATAAGCTAAGATTATAATTTCAGTGTCATGAAAAGTAGGTGTCATTTCACCCTTGTTTGTCGTTAAAATAAGATAATAAAATAAACAAATGGATTACTCACATCCTCTCAGTTTTTCTTACCCTCTAGCTCCTGGAGTTTTGCTGATGGCAACTCACTAAACGNAATGGATTACTCACATCCTCTCAGTTTTTCTTACCCTCTAGCTCCTGGAGTTTTGCTGATGGCAACTCACTAAACGAAACTGTTTTGCAGGTTGCAAACCTCACAGGCGTGACGGGATAACTGTAATCGTGAAATTGCGACAATCCTCGCGTACTGTGTAAAACCCAGCTTGGAAAAAAAACGTAGCTTTTTAGCAATAGCATACATTTTAAGCTTACTGGAAAGGGATTCTGTTCGCTAACCAGTGACTTCTTTGAGAAACAGGATTATCTATGTTAAGCTTTAGGTTATATCACAGATTCAGTCCTATATTAGAAACACAGCCGGATCAATGAGCAACTATAAATATGACATTTATTAATATGTGAAATATAAAATTTTGTCTCTTTAAACTCTCTAATACAAGGAATACGCTCAGGTTAATGAGCGTATTACAAATTATTTGTTTCCTCGCATNAGTCTCTTTAAACTCTCTAATACAAGGAATACGCTCAGGTTAATGAGCGTATTACAAATTATTTGTTTCCTCGCATTTTTTGATCCCATAACAAAATAAACTTTCAAGAATTATTGAATTGGGCCCTGAAACTAATAACAATATGTAACTTTTTACTATTGCTACTTTTTATAGAACTTTATTATATTAACATATATTTCGATCATAGAATATTATATCAATATTTTTTGTTGCCTAACAAATAAAAAAAATTCACACCCTAATATAAACAAATTCCTACTGATATCGTTGCAACTATTGAGAATATTATTAAACAAACACAAAAAAACATGATTGTGTGTGATTTAAGTATCTAATTGAAGATGGTTTAGTTAAAAAAAACTGCAATTACAGTGCTTAAACGAACGAAATAAATAAGTTCATAAACCTATTGATATACACGACAATCTTCTCAGTGAAGACATATGAAATTATTTTCAGTTTATTTAATAAATATGGTTATCTTTTCAAACGAACATGGTAATCGAAAACTAAAATTATACTTTCTAAACAGTTACGTATATGGACACCAGTATGTATAACCTTGTAGGTTTATTTAATTTCTCTGAAAAATTTTTACATACTTAGTTTAAGATTATAATTAAAGTAGGTATTTTTAACTGCGTTTTAAATACGTATAGTTTATGTTACTATTTATACATTTACGTGCTTCCCGATATTATTCCGGCTTGCTTGATTACCCAATAATATAGCAAATAAAGAATATATAAAAATACATTACAGCTTTTTAAGTTAAGGCACTTGTAAAGAAAGTTCGGTTAGATATTGCCGCCGTGTTACTTGCCGACACTGACTCCTAGAGATTGTGCTTTAGAGTTAAGCCACTTGGTATTGCGTAGACTAACGTTTATTTGTACCATTGCAATGATGCTAGCCATTATATTTGGTGCTTCGTGCCTGCTTTCGTTCACTATTTACGTCAAATGCGAGTGATGTTTATATCAAGTAGTGATTTCTCATTTAGCACTGTTGTGATGAGAATACTAAAGGTTCAACATGCAACATTTCTCATGGAAATTTCGCTGTCGGTTAGGTACAAATTTCGTCGTGGCATCGGTGAAGAACGTAATTAAAGTTTTACATTCGTACCATGAGCATCCGAGTGTAAATACTAANATTTCGTCGTGGCATCGGTGAAGAACGTAATTAAAGTTTTACATTCGTACCATGAGCATCCGAGTGTAAATACTAAGTCGTAAAGACGTGTACCGTTATTACGTATAAGTCAGGAAAAATTAGATTTGAGGTCGAGAACAAAGATGNCGTAAAGACGTGTACCGTTATTACGTATAAGTCAGGAAAAATTAGATTTGAGGTCGAGAACAAAGATGGAAGAGTTTGTAAAATTGCTAATTACACGAGTTTTGTGTTTATTGAGAGAAAATTAAATAATTATCTGTATTTAAAATATCATGTTGTTAAATGTCTGTTATTAATTTTTATATTACAGGAAATAAGCTTACTGCGAGACCTCTCTATACTCTTAATAGGTTAAAATAATTATAAAAATTTGCATTTTTCTTTTGGCACAGTTTAAATTTATTCTCAGTGTAAATTTATTTGCTTGAAAACAATTATTTGTTCCAGTTTTATAATAGGATACATACGAAATGGCTTGTCTAACGCCAGTTTCATAAAAGTGGTATAGTGGCATTTCGTGAGTATCGTTGCTGTATGGTGGCGCCAAGTGCTAGATGCGGCAGACAGGTGAACTACTTGTGCAGAGTGAGAGGCGTTCGGAGGAGAAGTCGATCTGGCTCCCACACTCAATCTTCGCGCGGGAAAAACTGGTCTTGTGAGTTTATACCAACTAAGTGCAAACAGAGCTGTACGATATCCATTTTTTAATATTCTTTCGAATCATATTGACTATTTAGGTGCCAGTGATATATATCGTTCCCAAAGTTTATTCAAAATATATGACGTTACATTGCAAGTATCACTTAAACGTATTAATATCGCGAATGAGGGCATCGCAAACATATTTCTTATTGATATCACATTTCACCAACATAACATATCACCAACATCACATGTCACTAATATTGCGTACTCTCAATATTGCAGATAACTAATATTAAATACTGTCACTGCTCTACAGTGTTTAACCATACTGCAGTAAAGATATTAAGAATATTGTTTCGTGATCGATACATTGCATGACTGAACAACACCACATGGAAAATCTGGTTTAATGTACATTGATCCACTAGAACTTATTCGATACTAGAAATACCAGACGACATCACACAAGTGGTCAAATGATCGACCTACTCACAGGAAACGTCGGTGAACTAAGTTCCTGGATCGAGTTATACTTGCGATCGTACCCTCTAGGTTGAACGTCTAGCCATCGATGTAGTAAGCCATTCAATCCAATTAACATAACTAGATTTTAAATTTTGAAAGTAACTCGAACTACCGGCTAACGAACATTTGACAAAAATAGGGACAAACAAGTGGTTTGAAATTTATTGGTGACTGTCAGGAATTATCAGCAGTCATTGCAAAACTGTTTTTATATAACAAAAACTTGTTATTTAATTGTGTTTGGGACCACAGCGACGCGGTTTCTATCTCCGGCATATCAGAGTCAGAATTTTTCATATTGGTGAGCGTAGCATACGCTGATAAGAGTTAATTGGTTTTCTCTGGGTATTACGTTCCGTATCACCTTTGCATTCCACTGTTTCCTACAAATTTCATTTCATGTCACACTTCAGGGCGAAAAATTTGAAAGGAAAAATCACAATATTACCAAATGTTATGCACCCATATGCGACATAAATTAATTTTTATTTCTCATTTTGAATAAATTCCACTGAAACGAAATAAAGCCAAATTGATTTAATTATATATGCATGAACTCGCAGGTGACCAAATAAAACTCATAGATAATAAAAAACCGGCCAATATTAGCCACACGTCTCTGAAAATATTGTAATGTCTTTATTGTAAAGTGTTGTAAATCATCGAGCACGGAAACTCACTAACGAGAGTATTTTCAGGTGGATGTCAACTGACGTTGCTAAGCACAAAGTAATAGAGAAATATGTGAAAAACGTGCATCGAAAAAACAATTCTACCATCTTAACGTGTGAAGCCATGAAAATAACTTTACTGAACGTAATGGCATTATTATGCATCAGCAATTTCTTTGGAACTGAATGTGAATTATTGTAATGTTTTATTTTGTGGGCGGGAAAATATATTTCAGTGTTAATTTTCGTTTTGATGTTCATGAGAAGTGTCAAAATATAATGCAGATTTTAAAATACTTAAGTTAAACGTTTTAATTTTTCCCCTTTCCTTTACATTAAAAATATTCTGTGCATAACAGCGGACATTAAAGTTCCTTTGCTTATATTATTTTTTCGTTTATCGAAGGCACGTCACTTAGAAGAGTAGCAAAATTAGAATGTTGTAAAATTTGAAATCACTTAGTAGAAATATTTGAAAACCGCTGTTTCGTATAACTCAATATAGACTGATGTTTTTAAATTTTTGGCTATGCGATATTGAAGTAAATTTATAATTTTTACGGGTTTTTCCCATTTTATATGTTGAAGACAGATCTTAAATGTGAAAAAATCACACATATTGTAAAAATATAAAGATCGTATCAGTTTACAGTACCCAGGCAAACAGAATAGGTGATTATAAAAACAATCAATGTAAAATATATATTTTAATATTCCTGGTATTTTGGTCCTATTATTTTTAGCTTCTGAAAGTAGGTTATAATTTAAATTTACTAAATTTTTATGGTTTTTTGACAATTGGGTACTTATATATAATTATTTATTCTTTGATTCATTGCTGTTTAGACATTCCGACAAATCCGTAAACAAAGATTTTACTCAGAAAAAAAATAGATTTTAACGTTCCTTTACAAAAAGGAATGAAATAACTTTATGTGTGATGAGAGATCTGTGTTCTTCATAATTCTGTATGAGTGACGTCATGTACTGTTATTTTTTTCATTAAAACTTGATACTAATTTCAAGTCATCTTACATCATTAACAGTAGTTTCCGTATGTATATTTCATTAAAATGGAAAATCTGTTGGCTGAAATTGCTGGGTCGGTTTACCTAAATATTTATCTATGATATAAAAAGAACCGTTGGGTTTCACATAACTCACTTAGCAATTGTTTTTATATATTAACAGTTTTTTTCTATTTTTTTAGTACGGCTGATTACAGAGAAGACAGTCTATCTGACTTCAATTTCTATACAGTATAACTACAAGAAGAAATGACAGTGCTTCTCCGCAGAAGGAACTGACAGCAAAGTGCAGTTTACCGTCGTTCTCATGACAGCTTAATTTATTATACTACGAATTCTTAGTGACATCTTCGCTATATTAAAATGATTGAGGATTTACGGTATTTAATGACACTTAGGAATTTTTAACATTCCTAAACTGGGAAAAATTTAAACAATGAAGAGCTCGTGACAAAACAGAACCACCCGCCGTCAATGTTTATTTTGAAATTTTCCTTATATACATACACTGAAGAGCAAAAAAACTGGTACAGGCGTGCGTATGCAAATAACAGAGGTATGGACCCAATCAAAGTAGCGCGATGCGGAAGGCAGCTAGATCGGTTACTGCTGCTTCAATGGCAGGTTAAAACATTTGATTGAGTTTGAACGTGGTGTTATAGTTGGCGCACGAGAGATGGGACATAGCATCTCCGAGGTAGCGATAACATTTAGATGTTCGCGTACGACCATTTCACGAGTGTGCCGTGAATATCGGGAATCCGGTAAAACATCACATCTTCGACATCGCTGCGGCCGGAAAAAAATATCGTGAAAGAACGGGACAAACGACAACTGACGAGAATCATTAAACGTGACAGACGTGCAACCCTTTCTCAAATTGGCGCAGATTGGATTTGTGGACTGCCCTGCAGGATTCATGGTGTGAATTACTTCCTGCATACCTTCAGACATTATTCGAGTCCATGCCACGTCGTCTTGCGGCACTTCTGCGTGCTCGGGGGCCTTACACGATATTGGGCAGGTATACCAGTTTTTTTTTGTCTCTTCAGTGTATTTGCCTTTCATCTAGCGCAGTGCACAGCCCAGTGTAAGTTGGCGATGACTTGCTCTACTTCAGCATTAACTTACTCGTCCTGTCACCGTGTATATGACACAAGACAGATACTTAAGGCCGGGATCATTGTCCAGCATCTCTAATATCTTCTTTTCAAGTATTGGTTTTCGAAACGCCCTGCAAATCTCTTTAATGAATTGGCAAAACTGATATAGGCTGTTCACGGTAAAATGAGCACTTTTGAAAGCCCTTCTTAAGATCTACTTGTATTTACCTACTGTGTTCTTCAGTTAAATGCAAAATTAACGTTTCCATGGGCCTGAACACGTTGCTCATGAGCAGGACAAGTGAAACTGTAAAGTTATTCGTATAATGAATTCTTTTCAGTTTTTATAATTTTTACACTTGTGTGCATTAAAAATAGGGAGCAAAATAAGTTATTTCAGTAATCATAAATGTTTGCCTCACACTTAGAATTCTTCAATTCAACGTTAAGGGGCCCGCCTGTTTGGGAATTTTTACCTCGTTTGGGGCCGAGAAACGCGAGAGCTGTAAGGGCTACACTGGCACGCGCTACAAGTGCGCCATCGCCACTACGCGCAGGGCTCTGAACTGGCGTGCAGTGTTCTCGTAGTGCTCCGTGTACCTATGGGACTTTAAGCGGTGACCCTATAAATTTATTAGTGTAAAGTCTGTAGCAAGGTTCAATGCATATCTCTAGAGTACTTTTGCGTGTATATAACGCTTATAATTTTTAATACATCGCTTTGAAAAAGCTGTTTTTGACCATTTTGGAGTGCTCTGAAATGGTGTTTATAATGTGCGTGACGTCTTAAAAGTAATCGACAGACATAGTCTGAAGTATGTGTTCTTTTCGTAGTTTAGCGCATAGGACGCACGTTCAATAGTTTCGTGAGAAAACCGGGATTTCAAACACACTGCAACGCAGTTCGAGCGCCGGGCAGGCGGGCCCCTTAAGACATGGAACTATTTTCCCTCCGACGTTACCAACTTTACTGGCGCACGCTAATCAGAGCACCCGTTCAAAAAAAAAATTTGCAGATAGGGGCAGTGACATTTTTCAAAGGTTTATTTCTAAAGTCTTTAATTAACTACAAACAGCCTATAGGAGCACGTTGTTCGCTGGTTGCGTGGAGCATCCACTACACAAGTATAGCGAATAATGACTGTTGAACTCGAGCTAGTAAAAGAATTTACACCGTACGAGTTAACTTAAGTGGATGTAAGCAGTATTTTCTGAAGCTGGCGAAATTTGTAGTGGAATATCACAAAGATAAAGGGCCTCATAACACTCTCACGGGTAAGTATATATGTTTTAATTTCAAATCCGTGGTCCTCCAAGTGTATGCTGGGAGTAACGCCCATTGCAAGCGCAATTGTTCGTGCACTCGTTGACGGGCTCCGTTCAACGTGATNGAGCACCACAGTCGTTCCTGTCGGCGGTGAAGGTACCTCGTTCTCGGAGCCGTCGCGTGATTGTGGCAAAAACGGTATGTGATGGCGTCGCACGTCGCAGATAACGCTCCCGACACAGCTGACGAGCTGCTCTTCCGTTACCTTCAGCTGCGCTACGCACAAGGATCATGTCTGTGTATTCTGCAAACGTGTACTCGACCTTGTTAATCGGAGTCGCAAAGGCGCGCGAATGGGGCTCGAGGCAGGATACCGAGGCAGGGAGGACGTCACGTGACATCAGGTGATCGTCTTAAGTAATGTACTGCCTACGCGGTTGCATACCAGCACAGGCAAATGGGAGATATTGCTCTTTCCCTCAGTGGACATGGACGAGTGATAAACCTGATTTCAAATTGTTGTAGCACGGTAACGTTTCCGGACGTGGGTTCCTATTCAAAACATTTTCTTCTCAGTCCCTTCTACATGCAAGTCCTAGGAGTTTGTTAGGGAAATTTCCGAGCAGCCTGTATACATGTGTAAAGATATATACATAAATACAGAAAACATTATACGAATTACAGTATAAATTGAATACCGAATTGGGTATGCACCCTTACAACACGAGGTTTGAAAATTTTAATATATATATATATATATATATATATATATAAATCACAAAATCTTTTGTTGTAAGGGCGCATACTCACTTCAGTATTCACTTTATACTGTAATTCGTATTATGTTTTCTGTCTCATTTTCGTAAGGAATTACGGCAGAAAAATTTATAACATACGTTCAGGGACGTACTGTAAGTACGCCCGTAATGAAATGTAAACTGTTCTGCTAGAGCAATCCATTCTTTCAAATGCATAAATCCTGTTGACAATGTAGCTTACTACACGGACATGCGCTTGTATCAGGGTCTTAACAAAAATTATTTCTTTAAGATTCACAACGATGTAAAAAATTATATTATATACACTTTTTCGAAACCAACGCAACTGGAAAATTCTTAGAGATTTACTTGTTTGGAACTTAATTTTAATCCTTACGCGTCCCAGACGACATCCACAAAAATATGTATCAGCAAAATACAAAAATATTTCCAGTAACTTCAAGAAGTTATTTCTACCCACGCTCGTTTAATAAATTACGATAATTTAAAAAAAAAGGGTAAATGATTAAATATTTAAATTCATGTGGAGCACAATTTTTTCTTTGTAAAATTAATAACTTCTATCCGTAATAGTGTTTCTGCTTCCTCTTCTGTTTTTTCTAGGCGAGTTACTTGTTTTCTTGTGCTACTCCAACATATCACTGCTTTTCTCTGGTAGGGTTATACATAGATCATCATCTTGCTAAGGAAAAAAGTTTCGCTATTTTGAATATCCTTTCGTTTATTACACTGAAATGATTGTCCCAATAATGGTGTCCGTTTTTTATTTTCTCCTCAATATTGTTTTTGGGATAATTAGTATTGACGTTTTTTTTGTTTTGTGTTCTGCTTAAACGTGTTTGTGGTTTCATATATATATATATATATATATATATATATATTAATTCAGATATTATGGTGCTTTGTTTGCTTTCATTGTTTGTTCACGCACCTCTTTCTCTACGTCACCTTGACTCCATAATGGCTAGGTATTTCACTTTCAATACTTGCTCTATATCTACAATACACCTTACAGGACTTCTTAAGATAGAAAAAAATATTGTTTTCTCGTGAGGAAGTATAATTTGGAGTATTCTGTTGTTGTATTCGATTAGTTACACTACCTTTGTTAGATAACTTCGTTTAAACTTATTATTGCAGTTTCATCAGCACAGCACAGAATCTTGAATCCTTCTTGACCCATCTGGTTTATTCTGTATGTTTTTGTACTCTTGATGATGTTATTACTCGAGATAGCAAAGCAATCAGCTGTTTTCCCTGCCTCACGTCTGTTTCAATTTTGATGGATTCTGATAGACATTTATCGCATTTTGTTGTTGTGAGTTNTGTTTTCCCTGCCTCACGTCTGTTTCAATTTTGATGGATTCTGATAGACATTTATCGCATTTTGTTGTTGTGAGTTTTGGATTGTATTTCTTCTCCTTAACGGTTCTTCTGTCCCTTTTCACTTATGCTAGCCTCGTTGCTAACGTCTATGAGAAGTTATCTTAGTCTGGAGGAATTTCACAATTGCACCTCGCGTTTTCAATGGATACGAACGGCATGCGTAGCCGTAAGGGTGTTTTTCTGTAATTCTAACGGCTCTTCAGTGCAGCAATAGGCCTGAAAATGGCATTACCGTTAAGCAACACACGGTTAAAGGCAACCCTGGATGTAGATTGATTGATAGGCCTTCTACTTTACAAAGCTGTACTGCAGGTTGCGGTGAGCTATCGGCAGGCGTTTCTGAATACCTACTTAAATAGGATATACCGGGTAAGACAAAAGTTTTGTCAACACATTATTTCCACAGGAAATATGATGTGCGTGGATGCCGGTACAAAAGCATTTTCAGCAGGAGGTACCCACAGCCAAAACATAACGCGTTCGTTACATAGCGTTGTTTCATGGGTTCGAGGTAAATAAGTTGTCCATATTTAACACTAAATTAAAGAGTGTAAAATATATGACACATCTGCTAAAAGTAAACTTATTTAGTTCCATATTTATACGCAGTGAGAAGATGGGGAATTGCAAAACAAAATATATCGACGTTCTTGTAAATTAAACTCATAATTTGTGAAGACTATTTGAAGCTTNATGGGGAATTGCAAAACAAAATATATCGACGTTCTTGTAAATTAAACTCATAATTTGTGAAGACTATTTGAAGCTTTTATGTAAGGCATATACTCCAATATATTTTCATACGTTAACTTATTTTCTACAAAATAATTTAACGAAAATAAACGAAAGACTAGACCAATATTGGGTTGTATTTGTCTCTTCTTTTAAGGGTGTAATCTCTCCGCTAATTAATTTATTGCCATAGAATCAAATTTCACCATATATAGAATGTTATATCCCCGCTTCACTCGAAATGTTTGCCAAGGAATTGCAGCCGAACTAATACCATGTATTCTTTGTCTAAATTGTCATTATACACATACAATTGTTAAAATCTTGTAATTTACCGATACGTGCATTCTGCAGTCGAGATACAGCACTGGAAAGAAAACTCCACGAGCCGCTTACAACGTAGTTACATAAATAATAAATAATAACAGATTTTGTGTTACTTATTACATTGAGATTTTTATCAATTTAAGAGCTAAGATATCTTCCTCGAAAAACATTTGGTTTTTTTTAATTTAACTCATTATAAAATGCACCCATGCGTAAAAACTTTTTGGTGAAGCCGAAATGCCATTTATTATACAGCATGGCCATACATTCGCAATATGAGAAATGGAAATTCTGATAAAGAGCGAGGGAATAAAACGCCTTCTGAACAAATAAAATACTTGGGGAATTCTCATATTCGTGTAATATTACGTTTTACGTAAAAACTGGCAGAGGAGAAATTGCTCAATAGCTTCACTGTTTCCTTTGCTATCGTTCTCGAATGAGTTTTTTTTTAAATAACGAGAACAAATTCTTATTCTGAATTTACGGGCACAATTGCGAGAGTGTTATTAAAATACACACAATTCCATACATAAAAAAATTTACACAAATAAAAAAATGTATATGTAATTCTTAAGCAAGCAGTTCTGTGATCAAATTTGCGCTCTTCGCGTTTAAACACTAAGCAATTAAAAACCTGGCTTGCGTAAGAATATTTGACTTTTTGAAATGTGTTAAACTGTCGCAAACTACACAAAATATGGTTACACAACTGGAACAATTCGTCTGTATTACTTAATAAGACTTTCTTTAAACCGCCTGTCGTTTAACCCAAGTTGCAACTTCGCCTCGACACCGTAGATTTGTGGTTTTTTTGCTAACGTTTTAAAATAAATATATATTTGTAATAGTGTATGTACATTTTAAATACCTGTCCGCGCTTTTAGCTAGGAAGTAGTTTTAAACTGTTGCCACAAAACCGGTCCTTTCCACACATTTAATCATTCGACTTTACTGTTTATTTTTATGCGAAACAACAGTAACGCATCGGTAAACAGTACCCAGAATATTTAATTAATTTACGCGAACTTCTTTCAGTCAGTAACACACTTTTAAGGAATTCAACACAATTTTCCGTTCCTTTACGGAGGATTACTTAAATTTACAAATAAACGGTTTGTGACCTTAATGGTATCGCACACGAAGCGTTTGTGCTAAGGAAAAGTATATACTCTGTTTTAGTTGAGGAAGCGACACACTGCGTCTGAAAAAAAAATTTAACACTGAGCTTTCAAATTTTTATTGGAATTTGAGCACCAGCGATAAATTAAGGAGAAAAATACCATATTCACTGACACACAGGAATTATAAACGCATAGCAGTAAAAAGGTGATTTTTACAATTAAGTTATATACAGTAAGTTGTTTATTCAGAGTATATATATATATATTTCAAANATGGGGAATTGCAAAACAAAATATATCGACGTTCTTGTAAATTAAACTCATAATTTGTGAAGACTATTTGAAGCTTATATGTAAGGCATATACTCCAATATATTTTCATACGTTAGCTTATTTTCTACAAAATAATTTAACGAAAATAAACGAAAGACTAGACAAATTTTGGGTTGTATTTGTCTCTTCTTTTAAGGGTGTAATCTCTCCGATCTACAAAATTTAGAACAGTTAGGATATAAAAGTTTCTGTCATTTACTTAATGCTCCCGCTAATTAATTTATTGCCATAGAATCAAATTTTACCATGTATAGAATGTTATATCCCCGCTTCACTCGAAATGTTTGCCAAGGAATTGCAGCCGAACTAATACCATGTATTCTTTGTCTAAATTGTCATTATACACATACAATTGTTAAAATCTTGTAATTTACCGATACGTGCATTCTGCAGTCAAGATACAGCACTGGAAAGAAAACTCCACGAGCCGCTTACAACGTAGTTACATAAATAATAAATAATAACAGATTTTGTGTTACTTATTACATTGAGATTTTTATCAATTTAAGAGCTAAGATATCTTCCTCGAAAAACATTTGGTTTTTTTTAATTTAACTCATTATAAAATGCACCCATGCGTAATAACTTTTTGGTGAAGTCGAAATGCCATTTATTATACAGCATGGCCATACATTCGCAATATGAGGAAAGGAAATTCAGATAAAGAGCGAGGGAATAAAACGCCTTCCGAACAAATAAAATACTTGGGGAATTCTCATATTCGTGTAATATTACGTTTTACGTAAAAACTGGCAGAGGAGAAANAAATACTTGGGGAATTCTCATATTCGTGTAATATTACGTTTTACGTAAAAACTGGCAGAGGAGAAATTGCTCAATATCTTCGCTGTTTCCTTTGATATCGTTCTCGAATGAGTTTTTTTTTTAAATAACGAGAACAAATTCTTATTCTGAATTTACGGGCACAATTGCGGGAGTGTTATTAAAATACACACAATTGCATACATTTAAAAATGTACACAAATAAAAAAATGTATATGTAATTCTTAAGCAAGCAGTTCTGTGATCAAATTTGCGCTCTTCACGTTTAAACACTAAGCAATTAAAAACCTGGCTTGCGTAAGAATATTTGACTTTTTGAAATGTGTTAAACTGTCGCAAACTACACAAAATATGGTTACACAACTGGAACAATTGGTCTGTATTACATAATAAGACTTTCTTTAAACCGCCTGTCGTTTAACCCAAGTTGCAACTTCGCCTCGACACCGTAGATTTGCGGTTTCTTTGCTAACGTTTTAAAATAAATATATATGTATTAGTGTATGTACATTTGAAATACCTCTCCGCGCTTTTAGCTAGGAAGTAGTTTTTAACTGTTGCCACAAAATCGGTCCTTTCCACACATTAAATCATTCGACTTTACTGTTTATTTTTATGCGAAACAACAGTAACGCATCGGTAAACAGTACCCAGAATATTTAANGACTTTACTGTTTATTTTTATGCGAAACAACAGTAACGCATCGGTAAACAGTACCCAGAATATTTAATTAATTTACACGAACTTCTTTCAGTCAGTAACACACTTTTAAGGAATTTAACACAATTTTCCGTTCCTTTACGGAGGATTACCAAAATTTACAAATAAACGCTTTGTGACCTTAATGGTATCGTACATGAAGCGTTTGTGCTAAGGAAAAGTATGTACTTTGTTTTTGTTGAGGAAGCGACACACTGCGTCTGAAAAAAAAATGTAACACTGAGCTTTCAACTTTATATTGGAATTTGAGCACCAGCGATAAATTAAGTAGAAAAATACCATATTTACTGACACACAGGACTTATAAACACATTGCAGTGAAAACATGATTTTTACAATTACGTTATATACAGTAAGTTGTTTATTCAGTGCATACATATTTCAACGCACCAAAGTTCAAGCGTGTGTGTCCCGAGCGACGGAACCAAACACCCACGCTGGAATACTCTCAACTCTAGGCACGCCATGTGTCGCTATGTCCTCGTTGCAGAGTAAAACTCGNCGCCTGCGTCGATGGGAGTACACGCCTGCGCATTCGAGGCCAAGAAGCGAGGTAGCGGTACGGGCGATGCTAACACGCACGCCAAGCGCCTCAACGCTCCTACGCGCAAGGCCGTGCAGTGTTCCCGTCCTCGCCTGCACCTGTGGAAATTAGATCTGTAACGGTGGGGCTTCAATACGCGCGTTGAAAGCCCATAGGTTGAACTACGTCTCTATAACCTTACTTTTCTTCTACCGCTTAAAGAAACAGCGCAGGCAAGCCTTAAAAATGCGTTTTTTCCATGAGTTTTTCCCACCATTTCCACCAATTTATTTCTTCGTACATACCTCTGAACTGATAAAAGTAAAAAGATACGGCCTTAGATAATTTTTTTTTTTTACGTTCTCTAGGAAAAAAGTTGTATTCCCAGGACATTTATATGCTGAGATACGCGAATGCGTGCAAACGACGATTGCACAGAAAATAATCCATGAAGGACTCGTCCTAGAAGCGTGACTCGCCACGCGGGACTGTGGGCGATACGCAGGCCGTCTCCACTACGTTGGACGCGTCACGGAGTCTTTAGACTCTCGGCTGTGTTTTCGAAACGTCGCCGTTGTCGAGCATGCCTGGTGTACATGCGCACAGGTATCGTCGATATCTACGTGACATTTTCGGGAATTCGTTTAACGACAAGCTAGACTTCAAATAATTGTTTAGTTCTGTTACGTCTGCAACTGTATCGTAGATCGTGACTCCGAGTCAATAAGAGAACTGTAAGGAAACACGTGCCATCAGCTCTGAGGTGAAACTTGCTGCACACTGGGGCAACGGCCAATGGCAAGAAAGCTGAGGCTCGAAAACGCATAGGACTGTGGAGTCTAGCATGCAAGTATTATAAAGCGCGAAATTTTCTATCTCCTAGCTAAAGCTTACCCGCGGTATCTTCAAACATTTTGAATGAAACCTTTGATAAATTACTTCATGTATGACCTGTTTGGGTGTTTTCTGAATATTTCACGTGTCACATGCGTTCCGTACTTACCTTAACGTGACAGTTTCTTATTTCTCAGTTAAAATAAACTTCTACATACAATTTTCCGTAAATTATAATATTTCACTTACAATTAATGTGCGTGTAAAACCAGGGAATAAATACGTGTGTTGGTAATGTCTAGGGCCATCTGTTTTTCGCAAAAATAATAACGCAGTGGCTAGACTTCAATATGCTATGTGCACGTTTGCAGTCTTCATTCGACTGTTGGTTTGAAGAGAGTCTGCTACATGAGTGAACCAATCCAAATTAAGTCTCTCCGGTACTGATCGTCCGCGATTCGCGAGCAGATAGATAAGACGCGTGACAATTCAAATGAGCCAATTACGAAAGCGCTTAAGAACTTAAAGCGCTTTGGAACACAACTTGTCCTGAAATATTTTCGCGAAAAATAGGTGCCTCTAGTAGTGTCTAACAAGTAGGGGCAGTGATATTTCGCGAAAAGATTTCGAGACAAGATACAGTCCAAAGCACTGTAGGGTCGTACAGCTTCTTTGATTGGCTAAAAAAAGGTTCTGACCCGTGTTAACCGCTTGCGCACGAATCACGAAGGTTCAGTGTCGGAGTTACTTAGTCCTGAGTGGCTTGGTCAAAGACGGACACGGCACCAGCAGCCAATGCAGGTATAACAACTGCTGAGGTGTGCATATAGTATTGAAGTCTACTGTGATCTCCGATGTTTACGCGATCAGTCACCATCCATACAAGTAAGAAATACTTCTCATGCGAAACAGTATTAAAATGAGTCCGCACAATGCAGTTCGTTGTCACTTTGGTGTAATTTCATAGACTTTGTTAATATTTGTTTGCATTATGTGGAGGAATAGCATGGAAGTAGAACTTAAGCAGTGATTAAACAATTTTCAAGCAGGAATGAATGGACTAAATTGTTTGTTTTGTTAATGCGACATAACACGTTCCTTTCAGTGTGACAACCCAGCGCAACGAAACTAACACAGCGAACCTGGCGTACTCTCTTAACTTGAGTCAGTGAGGATAGAGCCAAATCAGTGAAAGCAGTGACAATTTAGCGACTGATAATCAGTGCCTGATAACTGATTAATACGATGGCTGAGTTCAACTCAGTTATTTGTGATTCTTACTAAATGTCGAGAATTCCACAGCCAAAAGTCACTTTTTCCCACTTGATTTCCTTGATTTGCCAGTCAGCAGTAGTTTACCATCTGACCTTCAGTGATTCTTATTTCACTAATCGATATCACTGATTCGGGTTTAGATTGTATAGAGCATTCATGGGTAATTAAAACTTTTCTGAACCCCTGCTGAAGTTCTACTTCCAGAATATTCCGCCACCTCAAAAAAACAAAGCTTAACCGAGTTTAGAAAATCACACCAAATGGACAACGCCCAGCATTCGTGCACACTCAGTTCAATCATTTTCCATAAGAACTATTTCTTACTACGCATTACCAACGCACATATTTTTTCACTGTTATATTCGTAGTAATTATAAGTGGAATATAATTATTTATAGATAAAATATAAATAAAATTTCAATTTAACCAAAAATAAGGTACTCGCGATACATAAAATAATTAATTAGGGAACAACGAAATACGTCAAACATGGGGTGTTTTTTCAAAGGTTTCATTAAAAAAAGGCGTGAAGAAACCACGAACACACTATAGCTTTCACCGTGGCCGGGGCCGCGGCTGTGAAGTGGTTAGACTACTCGCCTCCCGTCAAGGCGAACCGGGTTCGATTCCCGGTGGGGTCGCCCCCCGCCCGGGTTTTCGCGTGTGGGGATCGTGCAGGACGATGCCGTTGGTCAGCGGGTTTTCTCGGGGATCTCTCCCCCGTTTCCTTCGCCCTCGTATTCCGGCGCTGCCCCATACTAACCTCACCCCCCCCCCTTCCAAGGGATCTCAAGAGCATGATGTTAGAAGCCGCCCAGACCTCTTCACTCACTCAGCGTGGCCGCTGCTTTAAGCGGAGCTTGCCAGTCGCCTGTGGTCCGGTATCGTTGGGGGGTGGGGAAGGAGAAGCGGCTCCTGATTGCGGCAAGTGGAGCGCGATATAAAAGACGTGTGTTTAAGATTCAAGTCTGGTGAGCGGGCGGGGTGGTGGTGGGCCCCCGCGAAAGGGTGGTAGAGGCGGGGTGCTTGGCCTGGCAAAACCTGGCGAGTGGTTGACGAGGTGAAGTGCGCCCTGGGGCGCCCACACACACGCCGGGCCGTCGTCGCACCGGACACTCTCCTTCGCTCGCGCGACCGACAGCTCAGCGAGAGAGAGATCACTGGTCACTGTCTCGCGCCGTTGATTCTGAAACTTCCTCGCGTAAAGTCCCGGACATACGGCGCCTCTACAACCGACTCTTACAGACTCCATAACTATACATTTCTTACGTATAGCGAGACTCTGGCTCGGATAATGTAGCATTTACCGCATAGAAAATCAAGAAGAGGTGATCTTTTTTCGGATGGAGATCAAAGGAAGGCCTTCCGAAGTTTGATGGCGTCTCAAGGTTATTTCCCTAAATCACATAGGTTCCATAATTTTATATCAAGTTATCAAATAGTTAACTGATTTCTTTAGTGACTCAACGAATTGTACCTATCAGATGAACATGTAAGTGCAAAACCGAGAGATCGTCCTCCAACATTTTGAACAGAGCTATTAATTAAATAAATGCAATGAGTAAATTATAAGCATTTTCGATCCGAAAACTGCACGAATATAACGTGTCTAAAAAAAAGTAAACTACAGTTTTCAAAATGCCTTCAAATGTGCGTATAACATATTATACTTTTAGATTTTACGATACCTATGTTAGAACAGTTCTGCGAGGAAGCAGAAAATATGAATCAATAAGTTATGTTTGCATGTATTCGATATGTTAAAAGGTAGCTTTTTTTGCGTTAATGATGCCCGTGTGTCATCATACATATTTTAACCTACAGAATCTAATAACACTGAATGCTAATATTGTTTCATGTGAAATGGCCTTAACTTCACAACGTGGGCATCACTTCAACATCGGAGATACATTTTAATGTAACTGGGGTTATAGAATGTGCAAGAAGTATCTTTAGTCTATTCGAGATTTCTTCACACTTTTTGAATCAAACCTTTAAAAAAATCACCCTAAGTATTATGTGTTTGGTAGTTACTAAAGATGTCACATATTAAAAACGTTTTATAGGTGTGTTAATTTTAAAGTACATTATTTTCAGTTATATTAAACTGTTACAAATGTTCGGTTCATTAAATATGATATTTCAATAATAATTAATATTAATAAATACAGGGAGAAAAAAGGTGTGTTGGTAATGCCTAGTAAGAAATAATTCTTATGGAAATTAATGTTACACTAAGTGCGCACGAATTCAGTGCGGTGTCGTTTTGGTGTAATTTTCTAGTTTTGTTTGCATGAGGCGGAGGAAAAACCTGGAAGTATAACTGTAGCAGGGCTTTAGAAAAAAAATTGAAGTAAACCTGAACAGCCTGTACCATATTCACAAACACAAGCTTGTAAAGATTCGTGTTTGGATAACCTGAAACCTGAAAATATGCCATACACTTTCTTGCCATTTCAATAAACCACCTGAAAACTGCTATTGTTAATTTTCAGACAGCTTTTATAAATTTTCAGTGCATTCAGGGTTTAACAAATATTACACAGTTACCGAAAATTTTACGCCTGTATCAATCATTGCAGGAACACCAGAGTTTATCAAGTCTCAGTATTCCAAACCACCCCCCTCCCCGCCATCATAACATCCCATAGTATACCGAACACCCTTAAATTATTTTACCTTTAGTACTTACCTGTTATCGGTTAATAGTAGACCGAATTGATTGTCCCTTAGTCAAATGTTAATTCATAAGTAACTGTAAACACAATCAATTGTATCAGTTTGAGTGAGTATAAAGTAATATTTTTTTTTTTATGACTGCAGTTGCATGATCATGGAATACTAGCAAAACAGTGAAATAATATCTGCGTGAGTTTTCTCCTCAAAAAAAGTAGATAAATGTGTATTCTAGCATCGCCGGAATTATGCATTGGCGTGATCAAAGTGTCAGGATTAATAGTTCATCGTACAAAACTATACTCTCGAAAAATTCACGATTTTATTGATCTTTGGGGACGTCACTTCAAAACTGTTTGTACAGACGACAAGCTATAAACTGCTCATTGGCTACTTTACTATTATATAATTGGGCTTAACATTTGTAGCATTCCACTATAGGCTAAGGGTCTACCAGGACATGTTACAAAAATGGTGGGCCAGCTGAGAAGTAACACAAACGGGCGAGTTTTCAAATCTAGCTTTTCCGTAAAACTAATCCATTGAAATGTCAGATTTCTCTAGATAACCGTTCCGCAGAACGTGAGAAAAAGTTTATACTAACTTTATCATAAACGGAGAGACATTACAATCCCAAATTGCAGTAGAAAATAAATATAATATGTTCTTCTGCGACTTTACTCGGCAACGTCACCCGTGCTTGTGGCGAGCAGGTCGGTGAAACCAACACTTATAGGATTTACAATTAAATTTTAATTTATTTTTAAAAAAGATTCTTAAGGACTAGAATTTCCCTGCTTCACCGCGCACATTTAATTGCATACATGTTCGACTGACGTTTGGGCTGACCGCCAGGGGGCGCTGATTTTACCCGTCAGCAATATTATTTTCTACGTTGAACTTTTAGAGAGTCTGAACTCCGCCTGTTTACAATTTCGGGTGCATGAGTTCACTGATGTTACTTTGCCCATTTAAAATAGAGTTAATGAGTTTGAAAGTTAGTAACCATGCTACGTGGTACCCAAATATTGGCTTATATTTTTGGTAGTTATACTGGTTTGAAAAAATTTTGACTTTTCTCCTTTAAATTTTTATGGTTATTCACGTGCTGCTGTGTAAATTTACGAAGATGGACATGTGAAATTAACTGTGTATTGTACAAAAAATACACATCTGAAACTTAACAAGAAGTTACTGATAACTAATGAGCCTACTTTCCTCTACATGGGTGTAAATAAATTTTAGTAAAGTTCTTGACAGCTTAAAAGGTAGGGAGGCGTTTACGTCTCATTGACAGCAATATCATTAGAGATGAAACCAGAAACGTGTGAAACAGTACAAAGACAATTAAAATACACGAGTGACTTACCCGGGATTCTAAATCAGAATTAATCGTAGAATTAAGATAGCTTACAATTAACTGCATCACGGAGGTAGGATTTGGAGTATCATCTTTGGATGTAATCAGTGTATTGTTTTAAATTATAGGGTTCAGTTACCTGAAATATTTGCTCTGCCATTATTTTGGAAATATGTGTCTGAGTCACTATAACACATAAGTTGACATGGCCTACCATAATGCTACTCGTGTGAAAAATTTGATGGAAATAGGTAGATTGGTTTCCGAGATACGGCATAAAAACTTTATTTCCTTAAACGGAGCTAACTTATAATATTGCTTTAAAAGAGGCTCTCTACACGAGGCTTGCAATAAATAAAGTCAACATAAAAAGTTTGATTGAAATTGACAAATTGTTAAATAGATATGCCAAACATATGAAAAAATTTATTTATATTGTTATCTGACCCTATTAAAATCATAACTTTACATGGTCTTCTGTAGGTGTGCAAAATTCTGTGGAAATTAGCCGAATCGTTCTGCATATTTTACAAAATGTTCCGTTTCCTTACCTGACACTACTTTGCAAAAATCCGGCAAAGGATGATCTCTGTTTGTTAAAAGGTTGATTGGTCTTCAAGGTATGGCATAAAACCTCCATTAATTATGTGATGATCTTCACAAATGAAGGACAAAATGTTTATATATTGGCACACTAAATTATTTTCATAGATACAAAATACAAAGTTAAATTTAATATGTTACATAGTTTCGGAGATACAGCACTCCAAGCTAAAATAATTGTAAATGCTCCATTCAGAAAATAAGAGACTTATATTGTTAAAACATATAAATTAATATAGCCTATAACAGTACAAATTCTTCGCCAAATTTTAAAGACATCGGTTGATTGTTTCCCCAGATACAGTTTAAACACTATATTATTTCATGTGTGCGATCTTACAAAATGCCTGAGAAATGAGGCTTCACATAGATAGTTTTGATGGATATAACTGATACTCTCAGCATACAAAGTTAAGTTGAAATTTGTTTTGCAGTTTCGTAGATAAAAAATTCTTATCTAAATTGTTTATATGGCCGCCACTTTGAAAATAATAATGTCTGACCCTATCAAAATTTATTATTTTCCATAACCTTCCAAAGTGTTAATTGTTTGCCAAATTTGTTAGAAATCTTTTTTTTTCCTGAGATCACATAATTTTAAATTTTCGAGTGATAATATTTTACAAAAATGTGGAAAAAAAGATATTTTGTGTGTACACATATGTTTGTTGTATTATATACAGCCATCGTACAAAGTTTAATTGGAATTATTGACATGGTTACGACGATATAACATAAAAAATTAAAATAGCTTTATAACAACCATTTCGAAAATAAGTGTCTGATATCTAAAACATGCCAGCTAACAATACCTACCACAGTACTAGTTGTTTTCCACATTTGGTAGAAATCGGCTAATTGTTTACCAAGATATGACACAAGAATTTTGTTATTCGTAAGGCACTATCTTAGAAAAGGGAGGACATAACCGGTTCCGTTTAGAAACGTTTGATGTTTTTTATAGATATTCTCAGTATAAAAAATTAAGTTCGAATTGATTAAATGGTTTATAAGATATAGCACACTATGTTAAAATAGCTAGATTGATGCCATTTTGAATATAAAAGTCTGAAATACTTGAAACATATTTGTATATATCAACTGCGGCAGTACTACTTGATTGCCAAATTTTGTAGGAATCTGTCTATCGTTTCACGATAACATAATTAAATAGTGTGCTAGTTATACCAAATAAACATACAATATTTGTAAAGTCACCATTTTGATAGTATGTTTCTAATAAAGTTCGTTTATTTATATTTATTTGGTCTATCATAGTATTACTAACTCGCCAAATTTAGAAAAATTGGTTGAGTAGTTTTTGAGTTATAAAATAAAAACTTATATTTTTTATGTGGCACTATATTCCAAAATTGCTGACAAAAGTGGTTGTTGTTTGGCTTTTATGATGCTTTTAATAGATACTGTCAGCGTACAAAATTTGATTGAAATTGGTCAGATGGTATTCTATTCATACCAAATAAAACTGAAATATTTGTGTGGACGCCATTTTTAATAAGTGTCTAGGTAAATTCAGTTACTTATTTACCTGACCAATCGTAGTTTTACTTGCGTGCCAAATTTGGCGAAAATAGTTTGAGTGGTCTTCGATATATAATGCAAATATTTATTTTTTCATATGTCGCTATCATCCAAAATGGTAGACCAGCAACAATATTCACGACTGAATTTAATGCTTACGAACTGCGCTGTCTGCTTATAAAATTCGCTTAAAATGAGTTGAATGGTTTTCGAAATATGACATCTCGCCCTAAATTTAAAAATGTCGCCATTTAGAAAGTAAGTGCACGGCGTGGTGGCAAATTGTACAAGTCAAGTGTCATTACATAGTAATACGTGTGTACCGAGTTTGGTGAAATGCTGTTCACGCGTTCAAAAATTGAAAGAGAGACACACACGCACACACACACACATGCACAGACAGGAAAGTTATCTCGAAAGCCTTTCTTTCCTTCGGAAAGTAGGCTAAAACATACCCGTCAAGTTTCTGTACTGCAAATAAAAAAAAGTAATCATCAGTAACTGCTGTGGGTGAAAGGAACACAGAAATGATACACTCTCAACAGGTGTGGATGATGCCATTTGCTGTTATTTTATCACCACAGTTTAAAAATTGGCTACAGCTTTTTAAGCCGAACGACGGAAACAGTCGTCTATGATTACTGTGCAAGCCAACTTAATGTAATAGTGGTCAAACCGATAAAAGTTTCAATTGCAAAGATTGAAATAGAAAATACACGGTTAAAGTAAAAAAGTTATTTCTCGCGAGTATTATGTTGTACCCACACCGGACTTGTTCCAGAAAACTTTTTAACTTTCATCATGTTACTGTGAAATATCTAGCATGCCTTCTTTCAATATATACTTGTAATGATATTAAATATATGAAATTGGGTTTTCTCAGCAATACCAACGTCATTTGAAATACTTAATTAAATTCAACGTCACAATATACGCAGTTACGGAAAGGATTTATTAAAGTTTGAATTCGAAAGTTGCAATTCCTCCTGAGTCTCTAGTTAATTTACTAACACTCGTCATTTGAATTTTCAAGAACAAATATAATACAAATTGTCCCAATGTAATGGTTACGCCTTTGTAGTAAGTCTTACGTATAGTCACAAAGTACGTAAGAATACTGACGTGAAACAGCCAACGCCATCAGCACAAGCCAGAGAAACTGCGATCAAACTTTTGTAACGCCGTTTGCCGAAATGCACTTTGTGACTTAATGTTCAAAAGAACACGCATTTATTTTAATATCCTAGAAGTGATTCTATCGTAATATCGGTGACTTTCTAAGACTTAGATTGAAATATTATATAACTATCCATATAATAAGTATTCCAAGGAAAGTGTTACCTACATTTGAAAAGTGAAATGTTTCAGAAATTTGGCTTAAGACAAGTCTTACTGCAGTTGTACTGAAAATTAATTCGAAATCACCATACTTGTAAACATGCTAAAAACATCTACATTATTCATTTCAAAATTGACTTTTAAAATAACTTGTAATATATTAATTGAAAACTAAATAGGTAGTAAAATTATAAAATACGAAACTGTCAGAAAATAAATAACCCTAAAAAAATATTTAATAATCAGTAATTTTGATGTTAGTTATAAGTAACACTTCCAGTTTCACTATTTACAGTCTTTAATGTTTTCCTTTCAATAACCTAGTTGGTATAGTTGTTTAAGAATTTTAAATAATATTTCCTGGCTTTGAAACAACCAGTTAAACCATGATCACTTAATAAAATTATTGTGAGTTTAAGTTAGTTAAAATGGTTCATAGCCAGTCCTACAATTTTCACTTTTAAATATTATACGGATGCTGTGAAAATTGCTTAAGTATGTGCACTTATATGTACTATGGGAGTTGTCTTGTTATATATGAATCTGTATTTATCACGTTAACTTCTCAATCATATTAATTCCTTTTATTGGTTAATATTTTAAAGTTATTTTCATATCTCAGCTCTTGCACTTTTCATGCAAATAAGTGCGTATAATTTCTGTCATGTGTGTTTCAATGATGGTTTTTTTTAAAGAGAAAATGAGAACATTATCTCTATAATTTATAAGAAAATTTTCTTAATAAAGGTTTTTTTATACTCTAGGCCTATATGCTTGACTGCACTACGTATAAAACAAATAAAGTGTAACAGAACTGTTTAAAAAATGACATATAACCTTTATATATTTTTACATGGTTCCAATCTATAACATCGTTCTTTATCTACTTCTGTTTGGTTGTAAGTTTTATCGGCCCTTTCTTTTATGATGCACGTACCATACATTTGATATACACACCTACTTATATAAATTTTTCAGATTTGTGAGGCATGAAATTATAGACAAATACTAGCTAGGAATTGTGTTAAGTTAATAGTGAATACAGCAGGAAAATTTCCCGAATATTTAATGATTATGTGATGGCTAACGCTCATTTGTCGCAAGGACATTTTCCGTGCCCTTATATTATCGCCGAACTTGCTCCACTCTGGGAAAAAGAGTAGGGTTTCCAGAATACGTAACGAGATTACATATAGCTCATCTAACTGCGAAGAAAAAATATATTGCACACATAATATAATGAGAGCTCAGCAATACGATGAGGTTGCTTGTTAGTGGCTGCTTTGATGAAACCACATTAACTCACACAGGAGCGCAGGAGGGAATATTACCGAGGATTTTAGTAGCGAACACGAAAAAGGATTTCACATGAAATAATGTGTAGTTTTGGCCCACAAGGTTAAAAAAAAAATAACGTTCATTAAAAAGATGTTACAGGATTTAAAAAAAATTAACGTTTTTTTTAATTACTGTAAGTAAATTATAGCAAAATTCCTTATAGTTACAAAAACGTTTCTTTTTTAAACCCCTTAATTTTTATACATATAGAATTTTTAAAATAATTTTTGTACTTTCCCCCTTAGCTTTTTTCGGTAATTTTCTTGCAGTAGGCATCGACTCGATAGCTTACACTTCACTCCGTTTTAAGCTAAATGATGATGTCATATCCTCACAACTTCTTTCTTCCTTATTTATCAGGTATTTCAGATTATTATTCTCCTTATTCCATATTAATCCCTTTAACCGATATTTTTTTACCGCAAGCAATTACTATACACAACGGGAGTTAAACATACAGTTTTCTTATTCTTTAATTGCCTTTGTTAAGTCATCCTCTTCTTTCATCTTCAACATCTCAAAATTCTACTTGTCCATTTCATTTTCTCCACTCCAGGGAGGACAAGACGTGGAATGGCAGTCTAAAACGGACCACCCGACTTCACACATCTTCAAATAAAATACGGGCTTTTTACGGGCTGTTAATAAGGCACTTTTGAAATCAACATTTGAAAAATGTCGCTGCTCATACCGGCACGTATATGAACTTGCACACTGACCGGTATGCACCCAGTTAAGTTGGCAACGACAGACGGAAAGTAGTTTCATGTCTAAACGTTGAATTAAATGTGTTAGATAGACAAACGTTGATACTGAAATTATTTATTTTGCTTTCTGTTTTATAATGCGCATTGAAAGTGTTAGAATGAGCAAATTTGAGACATATTAACCTTAATAATAATTTTACACTTTACTCGACCGACGAATGAGATTTCAAACGTGCTCGCTGTACTGTAAACCCAGCAATAATTTAACAACTCATTTAAATGCATTACCATGAAATAAATCCTTTACTCAAATTATTTAGGTGTATGGGAGTTAAAAATAAATCCATCAAAATAAACATTGTTTTATTACATTTTAAAAAGAAAAATAAAACTTTTTAAACAGCGGAACACAACTTTAAACATAATATAATATACCTAATCATCAAGATTTAAAGCTGGGCAGCTCATATCAACTGAAATACTTAATTGACATATTCAGAAAGTATTGCGGACAACCTGGAGAGAATCAAGTAATATCAGAAGTCTGCAGACCACAGTTTGATAATCAATGAATTACAAAAAAAGGAGCAATGCACCCACTACCCTCACAGTATGAAGTCAACTTCAAAACTATGTGTTAAGTGGATACGCTGTTAAAAAAAAAAAGTGCACGCACGAAAATATTTACGGAAATATACATTTGACATACAGAAACAAGCTCCGTAAAGACGAAAATCAGAAACTGTCTCCGATACATACAAAATACATCACTTCTAAGTATTCTTCACAACTCCGGGTTTCGAAAATCCCGAGGTTGCGGGAAGCTTTCTTTGTGGCTAGAACCTGAACATTATTGTTTTTGCAGCAGTTGATGAAGTGTTCACGTCACACAAACCTATTATTTCCAACATCTAAATTCAGCACGAGTCAACTGCAACATTAACACACTCAAACATTTCTGGAAACCAACACGGTTTCAGGCTTCACTTAACAATTAATTAAACGTTAACGCTCCATTTCGAAATAACAATATGGTAGCATAGTGGTAAAACTTATAAACTTTTGACAGAATTTAAAATACAGATAAACAGTAAAAATTTTTTTTTTTAATTTCTGTTTATACACTGGTAAACCCCTACATAGCGAAAATAAAATTTTTTTTTTGTAATATTTTCTTATAAGTCGGATATACACGAAACATAACAGAAAATGTAAAGGCTAGTTTCCGGGACTTAGCAGTTGGTTTCGTTACATTTGTAGGTTTTATAAAGAAATACTCCGTATTTACTTGACTAAACTAATTTATTAGTTTGCAGAAAGAACAATATATATTAACACGGCACATAGCGCCATGACACTGCTACGGTAGCTTGATAGCTAGCTAATCATTTGTTTTCAGTGTTGCCAACTTACAGCATATAACACACTTTTAATATTGCATTGTATATTTAATTACAACACCCATCCTCAATGCAATATTTACCTAAGTTTTACACAAATAAATTTACATGGTTACTCCACACTGATTAGTGAATTTAAAAATTAACTCTTTGTTTAGGGCTTTTGTAAACATATCAGCTAACTGTTCTTTAGTTTTAACATATTTCAGAGACACTCTACCTTTTATTATTAATTCTTTAATATAGTGAAATCTAATATCGATATGTTTTAAC
>NQII01008023.1:3225-52625 GCA_002778355.1 Clitarchus hookeri | reverse complement strand
GACCTTCGACCACATCATATAAACCTTGACCTCGCAGTAAAACTGACGTTTGGAATTTCCAGATGTTCCAGTTCTTTGCGCCTTCCAGTTTAATAACTGTACTTTGATGTGCCATGCCATCCATCTTGCTCTTCCTTCCTTCCTTGTCCGTTNAGTTTAATAACTGTACTTTGATGTGCCATGCCATCCATCTTGCTCTTCCTTCCTTCCTTGTCCGTTCTGAACAAGTCACTTCTTCTCGCCACGCCGCCGCTTGGTCGTACTAACCTCAAAACGACACTTCTTACGTCGACGATATTAAACAACTGTTGTTGCAGTATTTACGTGCACTATNCCTGCACTGTTTTACTTCAACCATACAAGATTAGGTGTCTGGGCCCATAACCTGTAGGTTTTATAAAGAAATACTCCGTATTTACTTGACTAAACTAATTTATTAGTTTGCAGAAAGAACAATATATATTAACACGGCACATAGCGCCATGACACTGCTACGGTAGCTTGATAGCTAGCTAATCATTTGTTTTCAGTGTTGCCAACTTACAACATATATTGTTCTTTCTGCAAACTAATAAATTAGTTTAGTCAAGTAAATACGGAGTATTTCTTTATAAAACCTACAACATTTACGGAAAACTCGTTATTTAAAAAAACTAAGTGCCTTTAATTATAGGACAATTTAAGAATAACTTTTTACTATTACATTTTCGTAAGTTTACTAAGGATATTTCTTGTAACACTGTAAGAATTAGCAAAAGACAACAAAAAGATAACACATACTTAATCCTACAACAATCTAATACGCCATTGCACCGTTGCATTTAGTGGTTACTCTATGGTGGGCAACTCCTCACTGTTAGAGTGATTTCCGCAAAATTACAGAAAAGTACTAGTAAACGAAAAATATCGAGAAATCTTCGTAAAATTTACAGGCGCGTTTTAATTTTCAATAATCGAATTCTTTTAAGTTTCACATAACTCTCTAGGATTTCACGGCATCTATCCGTAAATTTTTTAGACGACAATTAATCAGAAATTACATGAGTGAGTAACGATTTCTTATAATTGCAGTCTTTGGCTCAGCCATAATGAACACGCGTTTTTGTTTCAGAGAAGGTTATACTTACGATTAATTTGTAACCTGCCGGGTACGCGTAACTCATTGCAAAATTAATTAAAGCAAAATTTGCTATTACGAAATTACCTTAGAGCAAACAATAATAATAAATTACACAGTTAGCTTGAGCAACTTTTAATGTTTGAAGGAAAATATTCTGAGTACCCTTAGAACTCCAAGATTTATAATTTTCTGGAAACTCTTCCTGTAGCTTGCGCATTATTCTTTCCCGAAAGCTGAGGCTATAGGAAGGTTTTTTCTTGTATGCTTGAAATTCGATTCGCGTTTTATTACGGATTGCAATTCCATCTATTAAATATATATTTCCGATAACACCTTTGAATGTGGTATAGATTTACTGACAATTAAGACTAGCTGGAAGTGAGACGCCTATATTCACAACTGGACGACCATAAGGTCTGTTGGTCTCTGTAGTACCATCTACAACCACCCTATTGTTTCACACAACAACGGGCACGCCTACTGTGCTGTACAACGTTCATGACTGGCCGGATCTGTGCCAATATACCAAATGCCTAGCTTGAAAGAGTCCCAAGTAAATGTCCCTTTCTACGTAGAATAACATACAACCCGTCCTGTTTATATCGCAAAATATAATTGCAGAGAACCTTATGACAAATGCTTTCAAAGTAGTACTTCTTCGTCCGTGTCTTCAGAAAAAACGTAGATGACGTAATGCTACGGCCTACTACACAGAAGAGCCAAAAAAAAACTGGTATAGGCGTAGGTATGCAAATAACATAGGTATAGAACCAATCAGAGTAACGCGATTCGGTCGGCAGCTAGATCGGTTACTGCTACTACAATGGCAGGTTATCAAGATTTAAGTGAGTTTGAACGTGGTGTTATAGTCGGCGCACGAGAGATGGGACATAGCATCTCCGAGGTAGCGATAACATTTGGATGTTCGCGTACGACCATTTCACGAGTGTACCGTGAATATCGGGAAATCCGGTAAAAACATCACATCTTCGAAATTGCTGCTGCCGGAAAAAGATCGTGAAAGAACGGGACAAACGACGACTAACAAGAATCATTACACGGGACAGACGTGCATCCCTTTCTCAAATTGGCGCAGATTGGATTTGTGGACTGCCCTGAAGGATCCATGTTGTGAATTGCCTCCTGCATACCTTCAGACATTAGTCGAGTCCATGCCACGTCGTCTTGCGGCACTTCTACGTGCTTGGGCTGGGGGGGGGGTACACGTACACGTACACGATATTATGCAGGTGTACCAGTTTTTTTGTCTCTTCAGTGTATATGCACCTCAGGCGACGTAATGTTACGGCGACGGAATTCAAAGTATTAAATGATCGTTAATATACAGTAGTTTTGAACCGTGCGGCGGCTGACGGCTGGCGGTCGTCACTCGTCTTGGAGTAGCCTCGCTCGTGGGTACCTCCCGGTTGCTACACACGCTCTCTCGTCATTTACATACGTCCTGGTGACTGATGGCGTGTTTCTTTCTCTGCCCGCTGCGCCGGTACTCTGGCTCAGTCGAGGCGAACACCTGTCTCCGATACGCAAATGCCAACTGGTTTCCTCCAGACCGCCGAGTGAAACGGGCCTGGATTACTAATGCCTTCGCCGTGACGTCTGCTACGGCATGTCACCGCCTGGTATCGTCCATTTGCGGTTAATTGGGAACTATTGAAACATCTGCCAAGGGTCTGCTTTTCTCCGCACGTAGTATCCTTCTGCCATGTGAAAATTTTACGTAGTCATTGACCTGAACACTTTAACCATATGCCATCCAAGTGCAATACTGTAATTATAAAGAACGTAAATGTAACATATGAAATGCGACATCAAGTCTTAAGAACTACACTCATTTGCAAAAAAATTCGCGGCTTGAAAGAATCGCGCAAGAACAGCGTAGCATCCTCGCCAGTATTATTGTGTCCCATTTGCATTAATGTGATTTATTTACGCGGATGTGTCACTAGGGGGCATTCATGTCACTCCATAATTAATAGCTGCAAGACACCGAACAAGGCCATCTAGTAGCAGTGTGAGGGGCGCGAGTTACTGAGCTATGTTCACTAAACACGCAACATGCCTCCGAAGGTGCATTCGACAATCCCTTGTCCAGCTTGATGATTTTGAGAGAGGCCACATCGTCGTCCTCCCAGAAGCAGGTTGGACGTTTCGGTGCAAAGCTCGCCACTTGAACCATTCTGCCTGCAACGTGAGTAGGCGTTGGACGCACGTCGAGAAGTATCGGGTCGACCCAACAACACGGAGGGTCGTTTGTTTGTGAAATGGGCCTCGCTGTGCACCTTCTGCCTGTGGAATTGCCACGGCAGCTGGGGATACGCCTGTGTCCGCCAGTACCACATCCAGGCTGCTAACAGGGTGGTATCTGTCTTCGCGGCGTCCTTCACGGCGTCCACCATCACGACCCGAGCATCGCCGTGCACGTGTGACCTTCGGCCGGGAACGCGCAGCATGGCAGCTTGCGGATTGGCGACGAGAGGTGTCTTCAGTGACGTATCGCGATTCTGTCTGGATACAGACGACCGCCGAATTCGAGTCTGGAGACGTCGGCAAGCGCCGTGGTCCACATTTCAGTGTAGAGCGGCACACCGCCTCAACGGGAGGTATCATGGTGTAGGGTGCCATTTCCTATGATTAACGCACCATAATGGTGGTAACTGAAGGAATCCTGAATGCGCGTCGACACAGCCAGGAAATTCTGCGAACATGTGCTCTACCCTTCCTGGTGCAGTTTGACGACCGCATTTTCCAGCAGGATGATGCTCGGCATTACATAGCATGCGCATCCCTGGTCGGCCTTCATGATGTCAAAATTCTTCTTTGGCCAGCAAGGTCCCCAGACCTCTTGCCCATGGAGAACATTTCAGACCATATTGGACGGCATCTTCGGCCAGCGCAACTGCGGCGGATTTGGAGGGTCAATGGCGCCTTCTGTGGCAGGGTCATCTTCAGGAGGACATCCGACATCAATATGCCACAATGCCCGACTGTATCGCTACCTGTCCTCATGCTACGGGTGGTCCAACGCCATGCTAAGTTCTTCTTACGAGTGTTGGTACCTTACAGTATATGCTTGGTGTGGCATATTATTTCGACATTTTCTTTATATATACTACAATGTCCCGTGTCTGTACTCATTTGCGTGCCCCTGCGATGACGTTTTCAGAGTAATTAATTTTTTTGCAAATCAGTTTACTTCTATTGATATGCTGCCAACGTAACAGGGAGCTTGCATGCCAGTGTTTACTGTAGCATATATGTAACTATGGGCAGTGATTTTTGTTAAAGGTTTGTTTCAAAAGTGCATACTTTACCGTCAACAGTCTTCAACCTTTTTTTATCCTCGCTGCACATTATCCCCAATTCTTCTATTAATTAAAAAACTAATTAAGTACATACGGGACGATAAAATTATAATAGTGAAAACATGTTGAAACTTTAATTTGTCGGGTACACAGTATATATTTGCTAACGATTTTGAGTTCAGAAAAGAAGAAATGAAATTACTGCGTTGTTGATCTGATCTGACTGGGATCGAACGTCAATGAAAACCAGAATGCACTGGAAATTTAGGACGCAAAATAAAATGTACCACTACTACACAAATTTTTGTGCTATGCACGTAAATACTAGTGCTTTAATTTCAAACAGATATATAATTAATAAAAATCCATATTTTATAACCGTATTATTTTTACAAACAGTATTATAGTACCCGGTTGACGACAAATTTAAATAAAACTGTTCTCTTATTATAATTTGATTAAATAGGTTATCGTAACTGAAGGGACGTGACGCTGGTTTCGATAATGCAAGAAAATATAATTTACATAAATTATCTAAAACATGTTAAAGCTAAAAATACGATGATAAATCGGAAAAAGAAAACAGTTTTCCTAATGTTAAATCAAATTTTTATATTTGCAGCCGTCAAACGCATTTGTCGTTTACTAATGTATAACCACAAAAAAAAAATTTCTTGATTTTATGAAGCCTTACTATTTACAGTACGTGTACACGTTCTAAAAACATATAATGTCACCTTGTTTTTCTCAAATTTATTTCAATTGCTTGTAGTAATGTTGCTGCTTTTAATGCGGTTATTCCGTCATTTGTACAAGTGTACACTCTAACACATTGTTTGTGATTTTACGATACAAGTACATAAGTGTATTAAGAAAGCCCGAATTGTAAATAATTTTTTTCGTACCTCCATGGTATCTTTACTACATTGTTTCAAAGACGAGACACACTTATAGTAAAGTCCTCCATTTTTGTTCGATAGTGCCGCTAAATATTTATATAGGTTATTCGCGGGTAACTGAACGCTTTGGAAGTCCTGCTTTTTATCTACCTGTATACATATTGTGTATTCATGGGCCTGGTCACTTTGTTCATGCGTCGGTGAAGTGGAACTGCGGAAATATTATCAAAATACTTACTTTGCCAATTTTCACATTCCTAAACTCATATACATTAAAAAACACAAAAACAAAATAAAAAATTTTAGTTTCCAGAAATGTTTACCCAACCCTTTTAATTAACCGTATGAGGTAGTGACATGTTTTCAAAGGTGGATTTCAAATGTGCTCAAATTAACCGTGAACAGCGTATATAATTGCATATTGGTACATAGTAAATTTCCATAATTTGTGAAGTTCCCAACTTTTGTTATAATTTGTAAGTGTACTGAAAATGTTTGCAGTGCAAGTGCGGATCAAACACATTCGTACATGTTGCAGATGGCCGGTACTGTTCTTATTGTAACTGAGTGCTTAATTTTGTTCTTTGGGTAAATTATTCGTAATACCACCCCACGTTATGACTTATTAGTGTCACACATACCCGATAATAAGCTGACAGCTCAGGTGGTTATGATAACACGGAACGAATTGTATGAGCTTATTCACAGCGTGCATAAATGCTTTCCCTTTTCTTGCCACTCTTGAATCCATAAATTAATTAATGTTCGGAACGGTTAGGTACAGAGTTATGAATTGTCTGTGCTGAGTTTGCACAGAACACGACGGCCACACGCCGTGCCGGCAAAGATTTATTAGTACTGGGTTCCTCACAAAATTTGGCACTTTAGTTAATTCTTGCCTGGTTAGTAAGGAGCGTACGATTAAATTTAATCTCCTGTAATACTTATCATAGTAACCTAAGCTTACCTAACCAAACCTAAAATAACTTTACCTAACCTAACCCAAACAAAACATAACCTAACCAAAACAAACTTTACCTAGCCTTACCTGACTTAACCCTACCTAATCTAACATAACCTAACCTAACCCCTTTCAAACTTATCTAACCTAACTTACAGTAACCAATCCCAACCGAACGTATCCTTTCTTAACCTAACCAAACCTAACCTTACCTAATACAAACTAAACCTGACCTAAACAAACCTCATCCAATATACCAAAACTTAACCTAACCTTACCTAACCTAAACTAAGCTAACCTAAAAAACCTATGTCGAACTAACCTAACATAAACTAACCTAATCTAACCTAACCTAGGTTAGGTTGGTTTAGGTTCTGTTAAATTAGGTTAAATCATGTTTTGCTAGGTTGGGTTAGATTAGGAATAGTTAAGTAAGGTAAGGTTAGATTTGTTAGGATAGGATAAACCTTACCTAATTTATCCTATCCTGACTAATCTAACCTTCTATCCAAGCCTAACCTAATCAATCCAAACCTAACCTAACCTAACCTAACCTTACCTAACCTTACCTAACCTTACCTAACCTAACCTAACTAAACCACACTTAATAAAAATTAACCTATCCTTAACTAACCTTACCTAATCTAAGCCAAACGCAACCCAACCTAACATAACATAATCTAACCTAATTTAACATAACCCAAACCCAACGCAACCTAATCTTACCCAAACCAACCTAACCAAATCTAACCTTAATTAACCTAACTTTACCCTACACAACCTAACCTTACCCTATCAAACCTAACCTAACCAAACCTCAACTAACCAAACCTAACTTAAACTAACCTTACCAAACCAAACTTAACCTAACCTAATCTAACCTCACATTACCTACCCTTAACTTACCTAACCTCAAAAAATTAACCCTAACCTTATCCAAACTAACTTAACGTACGCTTACCTAACCCAAACTAAACCTAACCTTACCTAACCCAGCCCAACCTATCCTGGAGAAATGTGTCTTCCGGAACACCACATTTCCCTACAGGTTAGGTAAGCTTAGGTTGAGGTTAGGTTAGGATAGGTTATGTTACGTAAGGTTAGGTCAGGTAAGGTAAGGTTACGTTAGGTTAGGTTTAGTTTGGGTTAGGCTAGGTTAAGTAAGGTTAGGTTAGGTTAAGGTTAAGTTATGTTAGTTTGGGTTTAGTTAGGTTTGGTAAGATTAGGGTAGGTAAGGTAAGGTAAGGTTAGGTTAGTTTAGGTTATGTTTACCCTACTCGTTCTAATATATATATATATATTTATATATACACACACTTTATATTAATATCATATTTGTTACAGGTTGCCCTGAAAAAGGCCTCAACCTCGAACACAGTGGACCTTTATACAGGATGAGTATAAAAGAACACCACAATTTGGAAGATATATAATATCAAAACTAAACCACCTACATTTTTGATTGACCAGTCAAATAAACTTTTTAACCGAGAGGTCTGTTTACCATATGTTCATAAATGTTTAATGTGACGACCATGAGCGGCCCGAACGACATCTACGCGATAATCAAACTCGTTCCACGTTCTTGTCAGCATATCCGGTGTTACGGTTTGGATGGCGTCCGTAGCTCTCGGTGTGAGGTGGTGAGGGGGAAGCGAGCTCGCATTCGACGCGTCAATGTGAAGGGGACGGTCTGATGTTTCCTTAATGTGCCGAGAGCGTCCTTTATGTGCTGGGAGCGTCTGTCGTCGTACTATGAGCGTGTGTTGTGTGTTAGTCCGCAACATGATGGCAACAGAACAACAGAAGGCATTCTGTGTTATACAGTTTGCTAAATGTGAATCAGTTACGACTGTTCAACGTGAATTACGTCACAAATACGGACGTTGTCCTCCCGATAGGTGGAGTATCGTACGTTCGTTTCATCAGTTCGGTGACACAGGGTGCCTTTGCAAAGGCAAAAGTTCCGGGCGGCCGCGTGTGTCCGGAGAGAATGTGCAACGGATTCAACAAGCGTTCGTTCGCTGTCCGAGAAAATCAACTCGACGAGCTAGTCAGGAAATGCAAATCCCTCATTCGACGGTATGCACAGTGTTGCGAAAGCGTTTGCTGCACAAACCATACAGGTTACAGCTTTTACAGGCTCTTAACGAAAGGGATAAAGAACTGAGATGTGAATTCTGCGCATTCGTTCATACCCAGAACGAGGTAGACGATGCTTTCATGTCTAAGCTGATTTTTAGCGATGAAACGACGTTCCATACAAATGGCAAGGTGAACCGGCACAACGTGCGGATATGGGGTCAGGAGCCTCCAAATGAAACCACTGAACACGAGCGCGCTTCCCCCAAAGTGAACGTGTTTTGCGCTGTACCCAGAGACACTGTTTTCGGCCCTTTATTTTTCACGAGCCCACTGTTACTGGAATCCCTTATTTGGACATGCTTACAGAGTGGTTGTTTCCTCAGTTAGAAGAGGCGGCGGGGGACTTCATTTTCCAGCAGGATGGTGCGCTACCCCATTGACACCTAACTGTTCGCGGATACCAGAACGAGACTTTTCCGCAACCCTGGATTGGTCGAGGGGCTGCTGGTGACCAGGCTCCTCATCACTGGCCCCCAAGAAGCCCGGATCTTAACCCGTGTGATTTTTTTCTATGGGGGTACATAAAGGATGAAGTGTTTCGTCCACCATTGCCGGCTAACATTGATGACCTCAAAACGAGAATTACGGACGCCATCCAAACCGTAACACCAGACATGCTGACACGAGTGTGGAACGAGTTTAATTATCTCGTAGATGTCGTTCGGACCACTCTTTGTGGTCACATTGAACATTTATGAATGTATTGTAAACCCACCTCAATGTTAAATAGTTCATTTGATTGGTCAGTCAAGGTTGTAGGTTGTTTCGTTTTGGTATTACAGACCTTTAAAATTGTGGTGTTCTTTTATACTCATCCTGTAAATATTTTATGTTAAAATTACGGGATAATGTATGGATTAGTAGAGTAAATAACTGAAATAATAAAATAAAAATAGCTAAAATAATGTACATTTGCAGACACATATGGAAGTTTGGTATCTTACCTGATGTAAGATACAGTATTGTTATACAGTTTCGCCTATTACTGAAACTGTTTCCTGTTTGTAGACGATGTCATACGGCCAAGTACATCTCGAGACAAGTTGGTAAGAAACGTTTTCTGCTCTTGAAGACAATAACTGCGAGAGTATGATTTCATTGTCACGACCGTCTCTAGCAGCAACTTGTACAATCACGGAAGTGTATCATCAGAGTATTTCGCGAGTAAATTTATAATCTTGGTAAGGCTATAACTCCACAAACGAAAATTGTAGACTGGATTTCCATTAACCTGCCTATAAAATCTTGTTTTCTTTCATTTATTAATGTATTTAAGTTGTAATTTTGTGAAGTATAGTCTTTACATGTCATCAAAGTATCGTTGAGGTTATTTTGGCAATTTTGTTATGTGTGCTTGTAATTTTTTTTTTATTTCAGTGTAGTAAGTGTATATTATTCTTAGTTATGTTATATATAATCTACTATATTACATTATTCGTTTTCACTAACTTCTTTTATATATGTCAATTGGTTTTATATTTATAGTGTGTAGTCTTCATATATATATATATATATATATATATATATATATATATATAAATGGAATTGTTTAATAAGTTATTTAACACACTGGAATTAATGTGTACAATTCCCTTCATGGAAATGTATTTGGTATTACTTAATATTTACCTTATATAGTTACACTTATTTATTAAATATTATATAATTATAATTTTTAATTTTTATATGTTTTTTATTCTAAATAATTCATTTACAAATAGTTTCCCTTTAACATGTACGAAAACAGATTTTACCTTGAGTGAGCGACAGATTAAACTTCAACCACATAAACGTTAGCGTTCCTTTCGTGACAGTATCACAGAATAGGCAAGTATACGGAAGAAAAATACTGTCTAGGCGGTTTTGTTCTTCACGTGCACTGAGAAAAAAGGTTTCTTTGAATCAAACAAAGTTTGTTTGGCGCAGTCAAATTAATAATTTTTATAGGGGTAATAAAATATTTCATTGCTGAAACAGAATTATTATCTTGCTCTCATTTGGTTGCCCCAAAGAATGATTTGGTTGGTGCGACTAAAGATTTGTTTGGTTATACGTACGGTAAATAGTTTCTGTTAATATACAAAATTTGAAGCCTGGCCGAGTTTCGAACGTTGGTTGCTGGAGCCCGAGCGCTGTGTCTTACCAACGTCAGATAAAGTTTCTGCTGACGAAAAAAGAATGTTTTAAAATACATACATTTGTACCATTATACAGCGTTAACAAATGCAATGACAAATGCTGTTATTGTCATAATTCTCACAAAAATTACAAACAAACTCTCTAACTGCATTTTCGAACGAATGGGGGGGGCCAAACATATATATAGAGTTGATTCAACTAAATATTGTATCCACAGTCTAATTTGTTTTCTCCCAACACGGTGGTTTTGTTTATTGAAGCAAGTATTTGGTTAAATGAGCCAAATTAATGTTGTGGCATTTCAAGCTTTGTTTATTCAGCAAAATGTTTTAGTGGGGCAACCAAATACATTTTTTGTCCTTATACAAACAATCTTTCTGTTGGCCGGTACAAACCATTCTCTCGCCGTAAGTGAACTCGGTCACAATTGGCTACGCGAAGCTCTCTAGCCGGGACTTGCATCTCATTGGCTACTGCACGTTGGAATATTTCTTATTGGCCGGGCTGCCGCCCGGCAAGTTAGTGTCCAGGAGCTGATTGGTGAACGACGATCCACCACGTAGCTGGCTGGTACGGCCATTTTGTTGGAATGTGCGGCTGACGTTCGCAATACACGTGTCGTCATTTCACCTCTGTATCAGTAAGTACTCTGTGACTGTTTCGCATTTGTTTGGACACGCCCTGTACAACTCTCAAGCCTGTCATTAACAGGAAGAAACGTCGTGAACGTATCCCGTGCAAGGAAGTCAAATAAATACGAAACCTTTACCCTTGACAGAAAAAAACGTCATCAGGCAAGCATGTAAAGACGTGAGAAGTCCAGCCCGGTGCCGAAATCATTTGTGAAATTTACGTACTCCCAATTAAAAGACATTCAAATGGGATACACTCAACTCGCATGTTTCAGGTGAGAAATTGAAAATGCCTAAATATTCAATTAAGTTGTCAGATGTATCGTCAAAATCCATAGTCCAATCACTGTTACTTTACACTTCTTAAATTAAACATTTTAAGAATCACGCCATGAATGATGTTTGGTTGTTTCCTAAAAACGTAGCATGCCAGCACCATTTTCTACTTCTATTAAAATAGCAGTATTTTATTTTTGGTTAAATTGGGCATTTACTTACATTTTGTCAGGAGATTATAATGTTTCACTTTCAATTAATATGAAATAATAGGGACGAAATATGTGTGATGGTAGTGCCTAGTAATAAATAGTTCTCATGCAAAATATTTAATTGAGTGCGGACAAATACGGTGCACTGTGCTTTTGGTGTAAATTTCTAAAATTCGTTAAGCTTTGATTCCATGAGGTGGGGGAATAATCTGAACGTATAATTTCAGCAAGACGACATAAAAGTTGGATTTTACAATGCATGGACTATAATAAGAATTGTTTCAGATTTATAACGGTTATAGGAAATAAATCTGATGCTCATCCTCAGTCCAGATACAACATTTGTGGAGCCGCGGTGGCTGGGCGGTTAGAGTGCTCGCCTTCAGCCATGGCGAATCGGGTTCAATATCCGGCCTGGCCACTCTTGGGTTTTCGCTAGTGGGTAACGTGCCGGACATTGCTGCTAGCGCGGAGGGGCCGCGGTGGTGCAGTGGTTAGACTACTCGTCACCCTCCCGCAAGGCGAAACAGGTTAGATTCCCCGCGGGCTCGCCCCCAGATTTTCGCATGTGGGAATCGTACCGGACGATGCCGCTGGTCGGCCGGTTTTCTCGTGGATGTCTCGTTTTCCCCGCCCTTGCATTCTGTTGCTGCTCCATTCTCACCTCGATTCACCCTCATCGGCTCTCAAGACTTCGTCGTCAAGAGCCCCCCAAATCTCCCCACCCAACAAACAACATTTGTCACGCGAGTGTACGGTAGAGGAGCCTGTATCCCCTCCCCTCTTCTTCCCTGGACCAGAGGGGGGGGGGGGGGCGAAGCACCTGAACTCGGCTGGCCGGTCGCGGTTTTGGTTCAAGGTAGAGCAACTGCAGTTACGACATCTCTGCTGGCCGCATGCCCACGAATAATAAAATTTATGTTGAAAACTAGTTTTCACGGCGCCAGTTTCTCACCGACTTGAAAAACCAGCTGGCGCGACGAGGCAAGAAGTCACTCTGACTTGAAATCGAAGGCGAACGGTTTGTGAAATCATTGATTCCGTTATACCAGCTTTTTATAAGATTACATAAATTTAATTTCTGTGTGATACTAATTGTGTCCTCTGTTTAAACGGTGTAGTTTCTGCATCTCACCCGACACTTGGAATTTCTTTCTAGTCTACATGATACTGAACAGCTTTTGTGATAGTGGAAGGGGAGGGAGGCTGAAAAGGACGGATGTATTAGGTCCGTGAAAAATGGTTGCTTCATTGCGAAGAAGGTGGGATGCTAAACTGCTGTACAAAGAAATCGCTGCGCCCATAAAGTTTCATTCATTTGTAATTAAAAGGGGAACACATGCAGTACCAATTGCGCAGTGCGAATGGTTAAAATGACGTAGCAGATCATCTCTGCAACGCGTGATATTGCGCTTGTAGCCAGTACCTAGTGCTTAAAAGGGCAACACGACAAGCTGTAAAGGTGAATGTCTGCGTGTTAAGAGGCAGTTCAGAATGTCCCGACTTCGTGCTCGCTAAGAATATCACCACCCAGACCTATTTGAACGCGGGGTCGTGTGATAGTACTGCACGAAGGCGGATGTCCTACTCGTCGAACAGCCATTCACCTTGGCCACGCAGTCGCCACTGTGACACAATGTGCGCAGACGTAGATGCGCACAGGTGGTACGTCGTGTGGAGAGTAGGCACTGGTCGCGCCAGACTCACCGCAGACAGAGAAGATCGTCGCATCCGCCGACGCGCAGCAACGGAACGTGTGGCACCACATCCAGAGAGATCCTGCAGTCTGTGGCGCCTGCACTGCTTGGCAGATCTCAACAAGAACCATGTCTACGTGGAGCCAATTTTCTAGGCCATTTCGTAAGATAGTGCCACACGAGAAAGATAGACAGGTACTTGAGTTTTGCCATGCACAAAACACGCAAGATGTCTCCACATAAACACGCCAAAAATAAATTTTAATGTATGGTTCGAATGCAGCTTTGTAAACCGACCCCATTGAACGAAAGGAAGGCATTTGAATTGAAAGGCAAGATCTTGAAAATACTGTAAAACCTCATACTGTAAGTATTCGTCACGAGAAAGAAGCATACAAACAGCTTTTTTCGGAGTAAGTATTATCGAAAAATCAATCACCGAGTAGCCCTTCCTCTCTAAACAACATTAATGTCGCATCAGTACACGACACATTATTGTTTTTTCCAATTCCTTAATTTATTTTCTAAATAATTACGTTCGTGCACTTATATATATATATATATATATATATATATATATGTACACGTTATATTAGTGGCAGTTAGAGTCTCATTGAATATCTTAACAACAACCGACCATCGCCATTTGAATGAGGCTCTGCTGCATGCACTGGGTCCACTGTGCAGTTCGCCTTCGATCCGTAGACATCGTGCGGCACGCCGTTATTGGTGCCAGGAACATCGACATTGGACAGAGGAAATGCGCCGCATTGTGTTCTCCGATGAAATCCGCTTCCATCTTAAAGCAAATTATGTTTACAGAGAGGTTTGGCGAGCAGCGGGCAACGAAACGATCCTCCACCAACTCGTCAACGCCATACGTCCCAGGCACCATGCGCTATGGTACAGGATGCCATCAGTTACACCTCTTGGTCAGGTCTCGCAGTTGTTTAAAGGCACGGAGACAGCACAACGATATGTCATTGAAGTCCTGCGGCACTATTTTCTTCCACTTTCGCGCAGAATTCTCGACGCTGCGATGCAGCAAGGTAATGCTCGTTTCCACGCAGTCCGAATCACCCAGACGTATCTGCGAGATGTGGACAACGTTCCTTGTCTGCCAGGTCTCCATGTTTGTCCACTGTTGAACACGTACGGGTAATGATCGGGCGACGTTTGCTCCGCCGTCATCGACCTCCCCAAACACTTGCTGACCCACGTGGGCAGTTGCTGGAAGCATGGCGGTGTGTGCCTAAGGTCACTATCCGTCACCTGTATGATGGGATGCCTCGTCGCGAGAGGAGGCTCCACCCCATATGCGAAACAACGCACACTCTACGAGTGAAAGACTTATCACTACTCATTTGTACTATCGATTATCTGCCTGTGTGGGTTTGATAAAGTTTCGCACAATGAAAGAGTGTGTAACGATTTTTATGTCCAGCATTGTATACTGCTGTAGATGAAGGAAACATTTTGCTACGATCAAACGTGAAGATTCTTAATTCACTAAGGCCTAGTGTACATAATTGTGTGTATAACACAAATAAATACTATTTTTCACCAGGACTATACACACCAAGACTCACTTCCCTGTGAGTAACTTTTTCGTATTAACTGTTATTGGTGTAGGTTGAGATTCGGGTATTAATAAGTTAGCAGAATAGAAACCCTGCAGACAATTGTTTGTTACAATGGAGTGAGTGCTGAGTCAGTTAAAGTACATTATGAAACAAACTTTTCCTTATTGCAGCACCTAGAACTGTAAATTAAAAGTAGGTACGAAATGATTAAGATAATATATTTATGCTGTACTAAATANGAAGAATAGAAACCCTGCAGACAATTGTTTGTTACAATGGAGTGAGTGCTGAGTCAGTTAAAGTACATTATGAAACAAACTTTTCCATATTGCAGCACCTAGAACTGTAAATTAAAAGTAGGTACGAAATGATTAAGATAATATATTTATGCTGTACTAAAAAGGGTTATTAGTGAAGTAGNTAGGGTTATAAGTGAAGTAACCATGAAGTGTCGTATCAGTGTTTAGTTAAAATTATCTTGTGGTAAGGAAGAGAAACTATTTGCATTATGGGCGTTCCCATTTATAATTAACACTCTAATTAATATCAAACTTGGTTCACCGTTTTTAACCATCTCGAAGTCAATTCTTTTACAACTACNAAAGGGTTATTAGTGAAGTAGCCATGATGTGTCGGATCAGTGTTTAGTTAAAAATTATCTTGTGGTAAGGAAGAGAAACTATTTGCATTATAGGTGTTCCCATTCATAATTAACACTCTAATTAATATCAAACTTGGTTCACCGTTTTTAACCATCTCGAAGTCAATTCTTTTACAACTACCACAATCAATAAATTCGTGCGCTGGTACCACGAGTGTAGGCAGCCACCTACAGCGTCCACGTCTACGAACTTATGGACTGTGTAACGTATAAAGAGCGGATGACATGAAGAGGGCCCAGAAAAATCGCACTTTTACAGAGACTTGAAATTTATGTCGCCAGCGCAGCTGCGAAGTCGTCGAAAAACCGTCCAGCAATCACCCTGGGAAGTAACTTTAGACACCTCCTGTGGTCTTCATATCTGACGTATCTTGGAGTTACTTACCAGTTTAAAAGCCGTCAACCCATCTTCACGCAACGTGTCATGCTGCTTCTTTTACCCAACATTTATCCTCGTCTATTATTGTCACCCTGTTGTCCAGACCTTCGGTCGATGTGGCGTGGTTATAATTTTAACCGAAGCAATTTGACACGCTCACTTCCCAGAAGCCTTCACTTGACATATAATGTGGGTAGTGTTTAACGTCTTGTCGACAGCGAGGTCATTCGATACGGAGAAAGTTGCTTAAATATAGTCCCTTTACGGCTACTCCCAACTTTTCTGAGGCCCTGTTAAAGATCTAATTTCATACTATTCCTCCGCCTCACGAACAGTAAGCTGATCCGATTCTAGAAAATCATACCAAAGGGACAACGCACCGCATTCGTCCGCACTCCGTTCTATAATATTTTGCATAAGAACGATTTCTTACTAAGCATTACCAACACAACTTGTTTTATTCATATTAATTATAAATAAAATATTACGATTTACATTTAAAATACAAATAAAATTACAATTTAACTTTTTTGGTTTTTTAATGTTAACACAAGTATAAAACGCTCGTGACGCGTAACATAACGTCACACGTGGGGCGATTTTTCAAAGGTTTTTGACTCAAAAAGTGGGATGAAACCGCGAATTTTCTATAAGGAGGAATGGGGAAAGAATCGGCCATAGTCTGCAGAAAGGAACCATGGCATCATTCGCCCGGAGTGACTTCGGGAAACCACGGGAAAACGAAGCGAGAATAACTTGACCGGGATTCGAGCATAAAGCCTTCCGAATGCAAGTCCAAAGGTTTTTCCACTGCACCGGCTCGCCCTGTGCTGAGTGTATAAGTTGAATATATTCTATTCGTTGTTTCTTCACATATTTTGTATCAAACCTATGGAAAAACACACCACGAATGACGTACTTTTTTTCCCTTAATATGTCATGTATCACAAGCGCTGTCAACATAAAAAATACTTTATTTTGGCTAAATTGAACTATTACGTATATTTTATCTGTAAACTTTAATGTCTTATATTTGTATAACTCATATACTAAAAACAGTGAAAATAAGGGTGTGCTGGTAATGCATATTAATTAATAGTTTTACGCAAAATATCGTCACTCTGAGGGCGCACGAATTCGCTGCTCCGTCCTTTTGGGAGTACTGGTGTAAGTTTCTAGACTCGGATAAGCTTCTTTTTTGCATGAAGCGGAGGACTGTACTGGAAGTAGCACTTTAGCAGGGCTTCAGATATGTTGAAAGTAACTGTGAATGGACAATACCTGCATATACGTACAAAACATAGGCATAAAATGTACTAGAGCTACAAGTATTCAGGAAAATCTCTTCCCCATCCTTCAAGGAAGGAGTACAAAGGGATGTAATTTCACGGACTTCAGCGATAGAACTAACGTCTTCAAATACTTGCAAAGGCTAAGTCTATGATGAAACGGATTTAAGGCATATATAGCGGTAACAAGCCATGTTGAAGAAGAAACTTGGACAACTACTCACTTACTCATTGTTAATAAAAACAAATTTCCAAAGGCCTTGTTTTGAAATGTATAAATTTACCTTTCCTTGCCGCTAGAAATATAACACATTGATCGAATTATTAAAATATCTGACAGTTAAAATTAGTTTTCTCACACTCATAAGCGCCGTTTATTTGGTTTTATTTAGTGATAAAATCATAAAATATTTTATTGAGGATTCTTAAAATACTCGGAATGTTTCCCGTAGATTTGGTATGGGTCAACGAGGTAAACAAAAAAAAAAAAAAGAACAAAAAAAATTTACTGGTTGTAAAGAAATTGTCGTTATGATAAATCGTAATAAACAAATGAATTCACTTATAAAACACGAAGACATTTCCATAATGCATAGCGCTTAACTTATTCCTAATTAACAGTTCACTATTAAAATATTGCCAAATAAGAAATATTTTTCCAACTGGCTAACCGTTTTACATAATTTTGAAAGATGTTTCGTTGAACAGGTTTATGAGAACCAATTTTTTTAGTTACCCTGCAAATTCCAAGGTTGTAGTGGTTTGTCCAGTTTCTAGTCTTAATCATGTTAACGTGAAAACCGCTTCACATCTTAAGAATTAATTCGCTTGATGGAAGACATCAGTCTTCCGTTTAGATTTTATACGCACAGCAAGCTCATTTGTAAGGTGTTGCCAGAGTGCATCTTCAAGCGTAAAAGGTGTCATGTAAATTCAACTTTAATAAATGGCACTGGTACTCGTTTTAATAAGAATATCGGCTTCTTGAATTATATACCAATTTTTAAAACTAAATTATTTTTATTTACGCATTACATTAGCAATAAATCTACCCGTAACGCACTGCCAGAACCTGACAAGACATTAAAATATAGATTGAACTGAAAAATGGTTTGCCAAGAACGTGCGTTACGAATGTGTTAAAAAAAGGCCACTTTTTCACAACGTATTCAAGTTATTTATTAATACCTCTTTACACGTCAGTAAGGCTGTCGCCCATGGCACATTGTGATTTGATTAGCTCAAACAGTTATCGATCATATTCCTAATGTCTTATTTAATCCACGAAACACGTAAAAAAAACACAGAAATAAAAAAAACTTTACTATTATAATTTTTCAAAGTATTGAAATACTTATTTATATATTCACTTAAAGGATTAAGGTGATTTCTTCCTTAAAATTATTCCTTAAAATTCAAGAACCGCAACTATAAAGGGATTTTTTGGTCATAAATGGCTGTAATTTTTATACGTGTTGTAAAATAAATGCAGAAAAGAAATACGCAATATAAATAAGTTATCTATGTAGCCCTATGCGTGTGAACCGGAAAAAACTTATAACTAAAGATGTAATTCAAGTATACAATTATGACGAAATTTAATGTAAATAACTGAAGAAAGAAGTTAGTATTGTAAGAAGACGCCGGAGGGGCGTGTGTAAGTTCGTAAGAGATAGAGGTGTTAATAAAAATAAAGTAATTTAATTTAATTTTTAATTTATTCATACAGCGATTATTTACCACATTGAATTATCTATCTTCACTATTACTCTTTTGTATTTCTCAGTAAGCGCAATATTTTATGTCTTTTTTAAATCTAATTAACGCCCTTCTCAAAGTCTTTGATGCGTTATAGTCAATTAACTCATACTCATCACTAAAACATGTTTAGTCTGTCTGTTGCCATCATTTGGAGTGTTTTTCACTCACGCACCCAGTTTAATAGTCCAGCCTGCCAGTCGCACTCTTCGCTGCGCCGACGATCGCAGTCGCAGATTTTCCTCCCACTGGTTGCGCTCGTCCGTCGTCTGTCACCAAAATTCCAGCCACTCAGCAACTGCGGGCTTGGAGTCCCATCGCACTATTTATACTCTGCTGACCTTGACCTGGAAAGTTCGACACATCCCAGGTCACGACTAAAGAAACTAAGGCAGCAAACAACTAGAAAGTTCTTCAGATAAATTCAGAAACTCAATGCAACCGAGTTCAGCAGCGCGCGCCACAAAAAGGATTAATGTGGGGCTAGCTTTTTGTAAGAAGTACGCAGTTCCTGGTTTATTGCTCGCTTGTCATTCAAAAAATTCCATTGAATTGAGACTCCTGGTCGTCTCATGTCTGACACCGATGATTTACCTACATCGAAAATATAGTTTTTTGCACGTCTGCACCAGAAAATTTACAAGAGGTCTATCCCTAACTTGGATGATATTTTCATCGCTGTTGGCGTGTAGACTGGCCGGGGCGAAAACGTGGATCGCCCGGCGTAGCTGGTAGCCGATGACGGTTGACTTCGGGGTTCGGTGGGGACTGACGCACGAACACCAACCACGCCGTCCGTTTGCAGAATAAAGACTAACCCTAGCTCCGTTTATGCGGGGCGCTGCTTGCATTGGGAAGTCACGGTTTCCCTATTGGCTCAGTTGGTGGGCCGGAGGCAAACCTTTAAAATGTATTTCTGGATAAATCTATACCCGTCCTTTCCTCGTTGTGGAAGGGATTTATAAGCCCTGGCTGGGGCCGAGGACAAGAGGAATCGGCTCCCGTCAGCAGTCATGGACAAAAAAATATAATATTAGTATTGTTAAAGGCCCCTCAGATTTTAGAAAGGAAAAAAAATTATTGTAAAAGTTATTGTTTTCATTTCTCCTCACATGGAAATGAAATTTTGTGTAATTTTTTGAAAAACCCCTTTCAATTACACAATTGTCCACTCACTACCGTAGCGAAAGTATTGTGGAATTTTATATGAATGCTCGTTATTTTGAAGCGGAAATTGTATTGGGTGTATATATTGTGATTATTTTGACTGAATGACCATATATATATAATGCTGTGGAAGCTTTTGTATTTAATGCTCAATGTAGATCATAGATTTTGCAATTTTTATAATCTTGTAAATTTTAATGTAAATTTCCTATGGCTCGTAATTATAAAAAATACGTCAGAATATGTGACATAAGAAAAAAAGTTTTCTTTTTCTTTTCCATTAAGTGCACATATTTTTTTGGCAGGGTAATATTCATTATATGCGCGACATCACACCTTACCTAGGAAATTACCACATATTTCTGAATAGTATTGTTCTGAATAAAGAGAACACAAGAATAGATCTTGTGAAGGTTCGTTAAACATTGCTGGCAGTTGGCTGGCGTTGTCATTGCATGTGATTATCGAGAGACTTAGCCATGTTGGCCACGGAGGCTAACAGGTGGGTTTTCTCGGGGTGACAGAAAATCTGCGCTCTCTGCTTGAGATTATGGCAATTTTCCGGGACACAGGCAATTTTGGAAAAGTGTTATATTGGAAAACATTTTGACGAGGACCTTGTATACTGTGTGGAAAATGGAAGGGGGGCTAAATTCAGATGTGTTCCATTTTGTTTCGTGTTAGTGATTTTGGGATGGAGTCTAATTTTGGCTTAAAACATTTCTACAGCTTGGATCCAGACTTTTTCTAAAGCCGTGTTGTAGAAAATGTTGACGGAAGAATTCAGATGTGTTCCATTTTGTTTCGCGTTAGTGATTTTGAGATTGTGTCTAATTTTGGTTGAAAACATTTCAACAGTTTGGATCCAGACTTTTTCTAAAGCCGTGTCGGAGAAAATGTTGACGGAAGCCGGTGGCACGGTTCCCGCGGCAGATGGGATTGCGGAACTACGTGTGATGGCGCGTTCTCCCGTACGAGAAGGCGACGTCGAAGCCAGCGGAAAGAGTGGTTGTCGCGGGCGAGTTCTGCCCGGTACTACGGCCGTCACCTATGGTCCGCATGAATCTACCGACAAGATCCCTGGCCTCCAGTCGAAGTCCTCGTCTGCTGTTGTGTTGCATTTAGCTGCGTTTAACCACGTGCTGAGTTTAAATTATTGTACGCCAGAAGTGTTACGTGCTGCTACGGTATTTAAGGTCCAACCAGAACTGCAACCCGTGATTTGTCAGGCAAACAAAAGAGAGTTGGGTGTTCGTAAAGTTAGCCAATACATGCCTTCAGCAATTTGCTTCAGAATGCGCTGGTATGAAAATGCGTTTGCAGTGTTTAGAAAGATGTCAAACGCGGGTCAGACTATGCAAGAGTATTTAAAAGAGTTACAAGGGATTGTGGGTGTGCTAGGCTCGTCCTGTTATGAAGAACCATTCACGCAACAAATATTTTTTTTAACTTGTTGCCACAATTTAATAGATGCTCTGGTTTTTTGTCGAAACCTACTACCCTAGCTCTGTTATTACAGTTAGTTATAGACGTGGAGAAAACCTTTGTAGAGAGGGAAAGTGCACGGAAAACCAGTTGGGTAAATCAGGATAAAAATAAAATATATAAGCTAAAGAAATGTTTTGTATGGGGTGGTACTAACAACCTGGCTGCAAACGTTTTTTTTATAGAAAGGACAGTAAAGGAAAACCTAAGTAAACGGAAGGAAATAGCGAGAAGAATAGGAGAGTACTAAAATTCATTTACCACCGTCAGAGTCAAAACGTCCACCATTTTCTATAAAAGATGAATTTTTTGTTAAGGTAAGTGTCACATGCGCAGCAACTGTCCGTAACGCATACAAATTGTCGGCGTGCATAACGNGGTACTAACAACCTGGCTGCAAACGTTTTTTTTATAGAAAGGACAGTAAAGGAAAACCTAAGTAAACGGAAGGAAACAGCGAGAAGAATAGGAGAGTACTAAAATTCATTTACCACCGTCAGAGTCAAAACGTCCACCATTTTCTATAAAAGATGAAGAATTTTTTGTTAAGGTAAGTGTCACATGCGCAGCAACTGTCCGTAACGCATACAAATTGTCGGCGTGCATAACGTACATAGTTTGCAGTCAGCCATGAAATACGGGCTGATGTATATCCCAGTAGTGATAGACAATAAAATTAAATTTTCTGCCGTAATTGATTCAGGTGCCTCTAGTTCTTTAATTAGTAAGAAATTTTGCAATATTCTACTACGGACTTTCAATAAAGGCAGTGCAAAACTTGTTAAAAGTGAAACAATAGGGTTCTCTCTCGCAAATGGTGGGGTGATACACTCGAGAAGTGTTGCTAGATGCAAAATAAAATTTGATAATTTTTCGTGGAAAACATATATTGTAGGACATTGCCTCATTTGAGACACGATATGATAATAAGGGCTAGAATTTTTGCGTCAGACCCGTGCCACCTTAAATATCACTAGGAAGAACTGATTTATTTTTTGTCTGTTACAACCATGGAAATTGACTACTTACCACTTTAAATACCGCGAGTGGGAAAAGCTTAAGGCTTTAAAGTCGGAATACACGTATGAAGTGACGTCACGTCTGGGACAGTACACTCAGTGCCCAAATAATTGGAGATTAAATGACAATGAGGTAGTATCATCCGTGCCTTATCGTTTTTCGCCTCCTAAATTAAGTTTCTTTACAAAATTTTTGCAGGAAATAAAGAAACAGGATATTATAGAGGAGTCATCTAGTAATTATTCTAGTCCTGCATTCTTGTTGCCAAAGATAACTTTGGGGTCATAATCGCATTATATGTGATTACCGCAGTGTTAATAAAAACATATTTGTGGATAAACAACCATTACATACTATANGCATTATATGTGATTACTGCAGTGTTAATAAAAACATATTTGTGGATAAACAACCATTACATACTATAGAAGAGTACATTTTTCAACATGTCGGGAAGGCAAAATTTTTTTCTATTTTCGATCTAAACTCAGCTTTTCTGTGGTACGAGCTGCACCCAGAGTCTCGCGAAATAATGGCTTTTGTGACACCGTGGGGACCATTTCATTGGAAAAGATTGCCAATGGCAATGGGAGTAAATGTGGGTTAAGGTTTTGGGGAAGTACCAGTGTGAATGCCTATTAACATACATTGATGACGTGTGTGTATATCAATAGTTTTGAAAAACACTTGCAGCATTTGGAAATAGTTTTAAAGACATTTCGCGATAGTGGTTTAACAATTAACATCAACCCAGAAAAATACACAGTCAAGTGCGGAAATTAGGGTTCGTCATTTCACAGGGAAAATTGTTAAGGAATACTGAAAAAATAAAACCAGTGGTAAATTTCCCACCTCCTAAAACTATTAGAGCAGTAAGACGTTTTTCGGGTATGGTTGGGTTTTATTCCAAATACATAGCGGATTTTGCCCGAATAGCTGAGCCCCTAAATGAACTTAAAAGAAAGGAGTAGAATGGGTTTTGGTTAGTGAACAGTACAGTGTTTTCAAGAAATTTAAAGAAAAGATTTTTCAACTCTCGTGTTGCAATCACCCGATTATGTTAAGAATCTCACTCTTTAGGTTGACGCCAGTTATAAGGCTTTGGGAGCTGTATTATGCCAGGAGCCAGAGGAAAAATTGGCGCCCGTGGCATATGCAAGAAGATTGTTAACACCAGATGAACAACGTTATACCGGTTATGAACAGGATGTATTAGCCACCATTTATGGAATGGAATAATTTTCTCAATATCTTGAGCACTCCAAGTTTACCTTGCACACGGATAATCAGGCTCTCAGCATGTAACACTTCCCCACTAGGACACCAAGTGAAAGGCGACCAGAAGGAATATGAGAAAACAGAGGTGGAATGACAGAGCATGAGACTCGTCCCCGCCAGGACGCCAGGTGAAAGAAGACCAGAATTAGAGAAAACCAAGGTGGAATGACAATGTGACTCGTCCCTTCCAGGTCGCCAGGTGAAAGGAGACCAGAAGGAATATGAGAAAACCAAGGTGGAATGACAGAGCATGAGACTCGTCCCCGCCAGGACGCCAGGTGAAAGAAGACCAGAATTAGAGAAAACCAAGGTGGAATGACAATGTGACTCGTCCCTTCCAGGTCGCCAGGTGAAAGGAGACCAGAAGGAATATGAGAAAACCAAGGTGGAATGACAGAGCATGAGACTCGTCCCCGCCAGGATGCCAGGTGAAAGGGGACCAGAAGGAATATGAGAAAACCGAGGTGGAATGACAGAGCATGAGACTCGTCCCTGCCAGGACGCCAGGTGAAAGAAGACCAGAATTAGAGAAAACCAAGGTGGAATGACAATGTGACTCGTCCCTTCAAGGTCGCCAGGTGAAAGGAGACCAGAAGGAATATGATAAAATCAAGGTGGAATGACAGATCATGATGAGAGAAGTTGCATGACGGGGCAATGAACTCGAAAATTCTTCGGGTAAAATTTATGGTGCTGGCATGGAGGGATAGAACGTAGCAAACCCTCCACACGGAATGAAAGAGCGTGAAGTGGGAACATAACGGTAGGAAAGAATGAGAGAACATGAGAAAATAAAGGGTAACGGGAGGACTCTATGAAAACACCCCACGCGGAATGCAAGAGCGTGAAGTGAGGTCATCCAAGATGGACGCCAATTGCCAGGAATGTCAGAGCGGGAGAGGAAATCAATGATGGCCAACGTCGGAAGGAATGACAGAGCAGGAGGTCGCTGCATGACATCATCCAAGATGTCGGTTGGCTCGTCCCCTCGTCCTCGCCAGGACGCCAGGTGCAGCATAACATACCATTTCTTAATACTTTTTTAGTTTTTTTTTAATTTTAATATTTTGTTTATGAAGTCTACAATTTTGTAATTTCAGTAACATAAAAGAAAATCATAACACCTGAAAAAACTAAATCACGGTATCACTAACGAAAAGTTCAAAGAACACACCCAACGGGTCATGTTTTCAATATGAACGCTTCCAAAGATACGTATTTCCTGATGTTGCTGTACGTTATAAAAGGTAAAATGTAAATCTTGTTGAGGTTGAGGTAATCCGGGAAGGGCCTGGCTTAGTGCAACTTTCAGAACTCTGCACTCAGGATACATCTGAAGAGTCCAAACGGCATGGCTTTCCAACCGCCTGCGCATTTCTCCTCGTTAAGTAGCTGAACTAATCTGGAAGTTAAGTTGTGTGCCGAGAGTATATGTAAATATCGCTGTGCCACGCTGTGTCGCCTCAGCTTTAACGTGATTAAACCACTAAGACCCGAATTCGCCAGCTTGATGCTTCGCAATGCGCAACTGTAGCGGTGTTAAATAATCGTGTTTCACTCGTATCTGCTTGCTCCACCCACGAAAATGTCCTACGTGAAAATTTCATTGAATTATGTTGTCGCATTTCGCATCTACAAGCTTTAATTATATGGCAAATTATAAAAAAGTCATAATGTAAAAATTAATTATAATCGATGTATTTTAAACAAGCATTACTAAACTAATTTTTATAGAATTAATTTTTAAACTATTTTCAGACATATGTAATGTGATTATTTTTCCATATTAAAAGATCTATTAACTGTTTTTAGTAATATATTTGTCAGAAATAACCAAATGTATTTTATTTTGAATAGCTATGTAAATTAAAAATTCAATTTTACCTTCAGCATGTCCTTCAATAAAAAATGTACACATCTTTGCATATTAATCCTTATAAAAACTTCAAAATCATTGCATAATTGTTAGACATCGAAGATTTATTAACATGTTATATAACAGTAATTATTCAACAAGTATTTACGGAAACAGTAAATAATATACCTAAAACATTATTCAAGTCTAATACATTATTAATTTGTNTATTCAACAAGTATTTACGGAAACAGTAAATAATATACCTAAAACATTATTCAAGTCTAATACATTATTAATTTGTGGCATTAAATGTGGTTGTAATCGAAATATGTGTTTTATTTGTACTGGATATATCTGTAAATATTAAGTAAATATGAAAAAATTTAAATAAACTGATGAACATAAAAAAAAGTAGAGAATAGAAAATAAATATATTAATACTAACATTAAGTTGTTTTACAATGTAATGCCAGAGAATGTTGGTTGTTTACTCTATTTCTAATAGTTTTTAAATTGGGTNACATTAAGTTGTTTTACAATGTAATGCCAGAGAATGTTGGTTGTTTACTCTATTTCTAATAGTTTTTAAATTGGGTTTCATTCATAAAATTGAAAGAAATAATAATTTTATGTGTACATTTTTTAAATTAAAATAGCTATTCCTTATTTAATAAATAAAAACGTAATTTCAATGTTTTTTTTTTCCTTTGTGCACAGTGCGATTAACAATGATTTCTCTTGTGATATTTTCAATGCTTTAAAACTACGCTTATTACTAACCTTTAAAACCCCCGCATTGCTTAAAAACATCTGGAGCAGCAAGTCTGTAACCGAATGCTTCTGATCCCAGTGTAAACAGGAGGTCCTGTCATCTTAAGTCTTCGTATACAGCCGTGGGATGTAAAATGTGAAAATTGAATTAGACTTCGGAGCTTCAGAAACAATGTGCTACCAAATTCCGTTTGAAAAACTAATATATTTTTCTCAGCGGGCCTAGAGTTATAATGTTTAAATACTGCCATTGACTACTGATTTGGGATTAAGTAAATAAATTGTTTTTGAACACTGGTAAACCACGTTCTCACAAACGAAACCAGGCGTGAAATTACAATAAAATTGGCTACACCAGGGATAAAACTTCGAAGACCAAGGGGACAGACGACTTCACCAGAAGAGATAAAGAAGAAAGGCAAATATGTTCTGCCTCCTTCTAGATATTTTTTTTTTNGGGACAGACGACTTCACCAGAAGAGATAAAGAAGAAAGGCAAATATGTTCTGCCTCCTTCTAGATATTTTTTTTTTTAAGCCGGATCAATTTTGCAATGCGTATGACGCATGTGAATAATAAGATACCCTTCGTGCTCGTAGTCAGTGATTTTTAGCGTGCAATGTGTCTTTTTGCGACGTGAAAATGTGAACTTTTAACAGTGACAGCGAAACATTCTTTGGTGTGCGACAAACTTCAAAGTAATTACATATACAGGATGTTTCAGTAAAAGCGTGGAACAATTATTTTGGGAATATGAGCTGTAACACGGAACGTTTTGAGATTGGGAACGTGTGGTCCGTGAGGCCACCTAAAAAGGATGTGTGCAAAAAAACATGTATAACACAAATGCAGGTGTCCGGTCACGTGTACTATTACCAATGCGTGTGTACACTATTGACAGGTAGTAGTGTACNATAACACAAATGCAGGTGTCCGGTCACGTGTACTATTACCAATGCGTGTGTACACTATTGACAGGTAGTAGTGTACATAGGCCACTCCATTGAAGGGGAATGGGTGTTAACCTATTCGTTTGCGATTCACAAGAGCTGCTGAAAGTGACGGCAACCGACTTCAACGGAAGCGTGACAACGGCGTACGAGATTCTCTCACAACCTGTCAAATGCACAATTAGTGCTGCGTCTGTCATCGATACAAGATTTGAGTTGGATTGAGAGATTTGGGTGGCTCTTAACAACGAGGTCTTGAGAGCAGATGAGGGTGAAATGAGGTGAGAATGGAGCAGTGCCGGAATGCGAGGGCGGGGGAAATAGGATATCCACGAGAAAACCCGACAACCAGTGGCATTGTCCGTCACTTGATACTAGAGATGGGCGTTATTTAACGTAAGAGTTTAAATTCATTGTCACAATTTGGTAACCTGTCAAACGAGTAACACGATCCACTGTTTATACCGTTCTTTTTGGAACGTCTTGGATTGCTTCGCATAAATCAACGCTTGACTACTGCGCATGCGTTAGTCATTTCTTGGAAGGTCCAAACCAAAAGATTTTGATTTTCCAATGGGAATATAGTTGTTAAATTTGCTGTGTACGAATTTTGCCAACTCACTTGGTTGTCCCATATTCCTTCTACGCTCGTATATTTACACGAGTNAAATTTGCTGTGTACGAATTTTGCCAACTCACTTGGTTGTCCCATATTCCTTCTACGCTCGTATATTTACACGAGTGGCCCAAAAACGGCTTTAAATATATTTACAGTTAACTAGCGATATTAAAATTTTGCTTTTCTGTCGTACTCCATAGCTGTTTTTACTCAACATAAGGCATATCCAGAAAGTAAGAGTACTCAATTTTTTGTATTAAAAAACAAATATATAAACAAAATTACAGGATATTGTAGGAATATATGGTACTTATTTTTTCACGTAGTCGCCTTCCCGTTCTATGCAGGTTGTAAGTCTTGGCACAAGCTTTATGATGCCCTCCTCATAGAACTCTCCCGCCATCTCCTTAGTCCACTTCAAGACCTCTTGTTTCACCTCCTCATCGGTGAGAATTTTTTTTCCACCCAGGTGAGTCTTCAGGAAGGTGGAAATATGAAAATCTGAAGGTGCCAAGTCAGGGGAGTAAGCAGGGCGGTTCAAAATATCCCAACCAAACGAGTTCAAATGCGCCTTGGTGGCGTTGACCGTATGCGGGCGGGAGTTGTCGTGCAACAAACACACTGCCTTCGTCANGAGTTCAAATGCGCCTTGGTGGCGTTGACCGTATGCGGGCGGGAGTTGTCGTGCAACAAACACACTGCCTTCGTCAACATTCCCCTCCGTTGGTTTTGAATTGCTCTCTTGAGTTTTTGTAGGGTGTCACAGTATCGTGCTGCAGTGATCGTCTCCCCCTGAGGCAAAAAAAATCAATCAAAATGATTCCTTTTTGTCCCAAAACACGGTTGCCATGATTTTTGTGGCCGAATTTAAGGTTTTGAATTTTTTGGCAGATGGGAAACCAGTGTGCCGCCAATGTGATGACTCTCTTTTTGTCTCAGGGGTGTAATGAGCCACCCATGTTACTTCACCAGTCACAATGGAGCTCATAAAATTATCACCTTCCAATTCAAATCGCCCAAGCAACTCTTGAGCGCTGGCGACTCGATTCAATTTGTGCATCTCTGTCAGTTGTTTTGGGACACATCTTGAGCACAATTTTCGATATCCCAGCGTTTCTGTAATTGTTTTATGTAACATAGATCTGGAAATTTGTGGAAACATCGAAGACATTTCATCCACTGTCAATCGGTGGTCTTCATGAACAGTTTCCTCAAATTTTTTCACCAACTCATCGATCACAGTTGAAGGTCTTCCACTCCTTCCCTCATAATGAATATTCGTTCTTCCTTCATTAAACTCACGACACCACTTAAACACGTTTGTTCGTTTCATAACATCTTCCCCATAAATAGTTTTGATGAGTGCAAAAATTTCAGTCGGCATTTTTCCTTCCGCAAGAAGGAACCTTATGGCAGCGCGCACCTCGCACTTGGCGGAATTTCTAATCGACACATTTCACAGAAACGGACACTACGAGGTGATTTTTGCTACTGACGNTGCCCACTCCCACACAGTGTTGCCAACTGTTGAAAACAAAATTCCTACAGCACGACAGCCCAACAGTACTCTTACTTTATGGACACGGCTCGTAATTTGTACAGAATTCACGTTAATGCTGTCTATATACTGTAATTATAAAGTATAATGTTTAAATTACCGAAGTAATAAAAACGCTAAGTCGTATATATAAGCTGAATTTAGGACAGGCATCAGGCAGCATGGGGTCGGAGTTTGCCGCCATGACATCACAGGCTGAGGTCGCGGGGATTAGAGGCTCTTAGCGGAATGAGTCATTTAATCCTCAGAGCAGGAGAGGAGGATTCGAGACTCGGATACTGATCAAGGGGACTGACATGCTACTGAATTAATGAGTCTTTCAGAGAATCAGAACGGTCTGAATAAGATAGTAAACTCACATTATTATCTGCATATAAATTGAATTTATTAGCTTATTATACATATTTTATCTTTCTTATTATTTCATACATTCGAACTTTACATTTCTCAGATTGATGCAGATCATGGATAGTAACCAACAACGTCATCTGATATAACACCGATCCTCCAGTTCACTAATGATAGAAGCAATATCGTTAATGTACGAGAAATCTCTATCTTGTTGCAAAGCGATCAAGCGTCTGAGTATAACCACAAGTACATTCGGGTCTTCGGTAAGTATGTAGCCAGTATTCTCAGCGTCTTCTGCCTTCTCCATTTCGCTCGTTGCAGCAAATAAATGAGCGTTATTGATGCCTTCGGCCTTCTTCACATCACTTGTCGAAGGAAACTCGCTGGTGAAATGTGTTGGAATGTCGAGAGAATCATCAACCTTCTGACCAGATACTTGCAAGTTCAAGATAATTTCTGTCAAAATCAAGGTCACCAATATCCTACATGGATGCTGGAGTCAGTAATATAATATTATCCAAAAATTTTATTGGTTTCTTTCTGTTTCTTGCAATTATTCTCAATTTTTTTATGATTACATGTATGGGGGTTGTGGGAGTAGNTTTATTGGTTTCTTTCTGTTTCTTGCAATTATTCTCAATTTTTTTATGATTACATGTATGGGGGTTGTGGGAGTAGAGGGGTTGATGTGAGGGTAATGGAATGGGTGTGAGTTTTCTTTAACGTTATATGTTCTTCAATTTTGTGTGTGTGGTGTCTTTTTTTTTTTTTTTTTTTTTACATTTTTGCGATTTTTCTCGATTTTTTTATGGTTGGGAGGGGTTTTGAGATGGGGATGTGGTGAGTTGAGGGTGGTGGGTTGAGTGTGAGGCTAATGTTGTATGTGTATCGATTTGTAAATTTTGAAAATATTTTTTGTGATTTTTCTCGATTAAAATATTATCAGTAAATACTTTCGTTGGAGTCGCCAAAAACAGTTTGGAAATGGACGACATGGAAGCTCACTGATGGAAGATACTAAAGAAAATATATAACTAGTAGAATTTATAATCTCCTTTACTTGCAAAATATGCGTTATAGTCGTAATTTAGTGGTCGATGGACATATGCCTTTGTTTGGTATTAGTGGAGTGATAATTTATTTTATGTAAGGCCAATGATCAACTTTGTGGATAGAAGGAGTGGGGGTGGCGGAGCGATTGTGTGAGGTAAAAGTTATACGTTCCTCGATTTTTATAATATAGATCCATAGCGTGTGAAGAGGTATGAGGGGTGAGGTTTGGTGAGGGGCGTTGTAGGTTCATCAAATGATGGAGGGGGTGATGGCATGGTGTGGACGTAGTAGGTGCAGAATGAAGGCCAGGGGAGGGGGCCGGTCCGCTGATCCTCCCCGGTCCCATTTATCATTATCCGAGTCTCGAATCCTCCTCTTCTGCTCTAAGGATTAAGGGTCTCATTCCGCTAAGGGCTTCGAATCCTCTTGCTCAACTGAGGATTTTTAAGCTCTTGCTTTGATGAGCTTCAAATCTGTTTACTTCTCTTTTTTTATTTTTTTTTATGAAGATAGTGATTTTTGGGCAAAATAATTAATTTCGGAATTTGTTTTTGAAGTGAAACATGCAAGTTTGTCGATAATATGGCCGTCTGAGGCCGCCGGCCGTGACCTCTGCCTGTGACGTCATGGCGGCATTCTCCCCCCTTGGGCTCACTAATTCCTGTGCCAGAGTCGGCTAGTATACACTACTACGGTACTTTTTGTGTCTACTGTCTAGCTTGANGGGCTCACTAATTCCTGTGCCAGAGTCGGCTAGTATACACTACTACGGTACTTTTTGTGTCTACTGTCTAGCTTGAGAATTTTCGCAGTAGAAAAGCATTTGTTATTCAAACAACTACACAGTGACACTTCAACATTGGCGTTCGGTGAAAAGATAACCAGTAGTATGATAAAAGAAACAAGGGGAGTCTTTCGAATTATTTATTTAACCTGTAATCAAATAGGGAGACCCTCCCTCCATGTCACCTTTCACAGAACTGCTGCTGGTGGGCCGTGTTGCCAGAAAACCGCAATGCTTAAGGCCAGACTGTTGAAGTTTGTAAGATCCGAAAGCGCTGAAGTAATATGTCTGCCCTCGGAAGAGTTAATTTGGCTGCCGTGGTAAAGAAAATAGCCCAATTAAATTCTAACCATATAAGAAATCAGGTGCGTCGGTTGCCTGTTCGCACGTCATCACAACGGTGTAATTCTCTCACGTTCAGTAGATTATTCAATCGTCTTTCAACCAAACAACAAGGTTTTAAAGTGTAAAATTATTCCGTGTATAATTTGTGTTTGACCTTGTAATTTTTATTATTGTAAGCTCTGCTGTAAATTATTGATAGTCAATTGATCTGAAATTATTTTTTCCAAATTAAACTTAATTTATTTACGGCTAGTCAATAAGTTATACTCAGGACTTATAGGGTGAAACTTCACGAATTTTGTAAATTACTAATGAATCACAACTATTAAGTTTCCTGTTGACGTAAACACTAATCCATTATGACCAGATACTGCGATATATAATATATCTACTCACTTATGTTATTTATAATATATTGTCCCCTTGATTCAAATAAATTACATGAAACTGAATCGAATATGCTTTCTTCTAATCCTGCAATTAATTTCCACTTAATTTAACGAGCAACGAACTTCATGAAAGCAAGAACTGAAACACTGTTGACAAAACTTCTGTAGATTCCATTCTCATGGAGTATGCTAAAAACCCCATTGCGAGGGGGGGAGGGGAAGATGTTTGGGCCCCCCATGACATCCGTGTCTTCAGAGCCAATGATGGCGAAGCGAGGTGAGTATGGGGTGGCGCTAGTATGCAAGGGGTGGGTAAAACTGGATATTCCAGAGAAAAACAGCCGACCAGAGTCATCGTCTGGCACGATTCCCACCTGCGAATATCCGGGGACGGTCCCGCCGTGGATTGAACGCGGTTCGCCTTGGTGGGAGACGAGCAGTCTGACAACTACACCAGCCTCCCCCCCCCCTTCATTGCGAGGAGTGAAGCCTAGTCTTGGTCGGCTTTAGCTGGACTCACAACCATTGATCGCACACGTCAATCACCGGTCCGTCAGTCAGACATCCGTTTGTTTTTACGCCCATCAGTTGAAAGCGATTCACAACAATCCGTCTTCCATCAATGCATCTGTAAGGCAAAATTTCAATGTGAAAACTTAACATAGTGATCGTCCCTTATTTAGGTATATTTTGATTGTAAATACATATTCAAGAGAAAAACATTTTGGGGAGATAATTTTTTTNATCGTCCCTTATTTAGGTATATTTTGATTGTAAATACATATTCAAGAGAAAAACATTTTGGGGAGATAATTTTTTTACGTGATAAGAATTTACATTTAATTATTGTTTATTTTTTAACTACCTGAATTTAACACAAAGATTAATTTATTTATTTATCATATGGCAATTTAGACACATATAAAAGGAACAATACATAGACATTAAAAATATTGCAAACTTTAAGAGTTACAAACAAACATCAAGTCTATTGATATAATCTATCGATTCTTGAGTTGCCAACAGGAAGATAACACAAAGATAACATACAGAGATCCACCGCGTTTCATTTAATTCCAAAGTGCGTACGCGATANAGATAACACAAAGATAACATACAGAGATCCACCGCGTTTCATTTAATTCCAAAGTGCGTACGCGATAGATGTCGTCAGAAGGCGGAGGCTCATCGGTGGCTCCGTCGAAAGTTAAAGTTTGAAAAATATTTGATGGATTGAAGTATAGAAAAAAAGTTTCCCTGCGATTGGTTGAAGATCACGTGACCGCCGGACGGAGGTGCGACCGACGTATGCGACGGTTGGTTGTGAGTCCAGCTTTACAAACTGGATCCCTACCGCGGACGAAATAATGATCTGATAATTTAAAAGATTAATTGAACCTTCTCTTAATGCTGTAGAAAANGGATCCCTACCGCGGACGAAATAATGATCTGATAATTTAAAAGATTAATTGAACCTTCTCTTAATGCTGTAGAAAATTTCCGCCCGTGTGGGAGTAAAAGCGGCGTTACAACATCTTCTCTGCTTTGTGTTAGTTAAATCTGAAGTTNGAAAATTTCCGCCCGTGTGGGAGTAAAAGCGGCGTTACAACATCTTCTCTGCTTTGTGTTAGTTAAATCTGAAGTTTGGAGAAGTCGTGGGCTGCTAATGTTTTTCACTAAAGTACAAAATAAACATCTCGTGTTGCGTCAGCATTTCTGAGACGTATACTCATACCCAGTGGTGTCGAAATATTTATTTAGGTTTGGCTGGGGGAAAAAGGAAAAATTTCATGGAAATAATTTGTTACTCCTGATGATGGATAAATATTCCGTTGGCAATAATTTTGTTTTTGAAACAACTGTGACAGTTTTTACGCACACACGTGTGCTGCTTCCAATCCCCATAGTTTATCCAAAATATATACTAATATAAATACGCTGTTACAATATCTGATGTCCTACATTTTTATTATACGTACATACAGTATCAAAAGCTACGGTTATATACGACGGTAAGTNTACAATATCTGATGTCCTACATTTTTATTATACGTACATACAGTATCAAAAGCTACGGTTATATACGACGGTAAGTATTTGCTGCTCCTTACTGAAACTGGGAAGGGGGTGGGGAAGGTAAATATTTCTGCTCGTCTTCTTAAACAATTTTAAGAATTTCCAGACCAGATTTCTTTAAATGGAAATCATACAGAGACTGCAAATAGCATGTCTGAGCAGCGCTTATTGCCTGAGACGAAGTTAGAGAGCAATAGACACGTGAGAATGCGTCAGTGAAGGTACAGTAATGTTGCGCTCATGACCTAGGCCACTGACGGTGTTGTTGCAGGCTGAAGGCTTACAACATCGCTGACTCATTCCGCACGATCAACGCAGGGGAGCAACTGACCCCAGCGCACTACTGCAACATGGCTCGTACTTTTACGGTTTACTCTTCTTGCTTACAGAAATTAAAATGGAGTGTAGTACAGTTTAATCAAGCATTGCGTGCTGTAACTAAAGACCTCATATTTTTGTCTATTCATGGTTACTTCCAACTTTCCTGAAGTCCAGCTAAAGTCCTCCTTTCGAGCTATTCTTCCACCTCATGCAACAGGTAGTTTAACCAAGTTAACAAAATTACACGAAACGGACAAGTTACCTCATTCGTGAGCAATAACTTTAATAATATTTTGCGTAAGAACTATTTCTTACCAGGCATTACCAAAATACCTATAATTCCCCTGTTATTGTTCATTTCAATTATAAATTGTATATTTTACTCATAATTAAACGTAAGTTAAAGTTCAATTTAACCAAAATTAAGATACTTTCATGTCAACAGAAGTAGAAATCGCATTTAATACACGATGTATTCAGGAAACAGTAAAACATGTCGTGCATAAGGTGATCTTTCAAAGGTTTGTTTCACGAAGTGTGAAGATACCGCGAACGGACTATATCAAAAACTATTACAGACACGTGCACAATGATTTTGCACGCGAAAGAAAACATTGAAATTTTTAAAGCTAATATTGTTTTAAATTCATTGAGTTGCGAAAAGTCAGGAGATTGGTTGCCGTAGCATAGCTGAAGCTGCCTGTGTTTACAGTCTTCGCAATGGCGTGACGCCTAAAACAAAAAAATTACGAATTTACGGAAGAATTTCCTGTTATTATATTTTATTCTCTCGTCAGTTTCTATCTTCTCTTTCGTTTGGGACCATTTTCACAAGATCAGTTTCACACTCCGCACGATATTTCATGTTGTGTATAAAAGCCGTTCGGAGATCACCTTTCATTCAGTTGAACCAACCAAGTGAAGAAAACGTATATGTATACATATGTTTAAAAACGGCGGTGCATATTATTGTTGAGAACATAGTACCGGCCGCAAAATTATTGTATTTTAAGAGTACAGATGAAAATGGATTGAGAGTATAAGTGAATATTTTAAAAGTTACGTTTGTCAAGGTGCCAAATACATTCTTTTTGCAGCAGTTTTTAAATCAGTAAGTATTTGCAACGGATAATTTTTTAAGCCAAATATCGGCAAGCCTCAAAAATTAAAATTTCGTAAAAATGCCTAATGAAACAGGGTTTTTAAGTTGCCCGTGTATAAAAACAAACAACGCAACATCCTGACTCTATATATTGTAAGAAATTATTCGCAATTCTACCATATCAGTGTATACGTATGGGAAAGCGAGAATGGTAAAGTCAATTACCAGACACCTATGGTAGCCATCCTACTACAATTGCTCAGGAAAATGTCGAATGGATACGCAATTGTCTGGCTTTGTATACTTGAGACGCTCGTCATTATGATATTAAATGCTTGGTATATGGAGTTATTTCCCTACTACGAAGAAAATACTCTGAGTGTGACTTGGTTCATTAAGGCCAAATCAGACACACGAGTTCAACAAACTTACATAGCAGCCGGTTTGGTAAGAATACGCCATAAAAATCAATAGTAATGGAGTAGCACCATGAGTTTATGGGAAATTAGCAGTGATCTGTAGAAGAGTGATAGCCGGATATGCACGAACGCTGAATATAATGATGAACGTGTAAGTGCTGATTTCGTTCTCAGCCCTGGTATATCATCTCCTCATTTATGCAAGGCGATCGCTGCAAGTAACGCGATCAACGATGCACGAAGGTCTGGACAAGTTGTTGTTGAATTTCTACGCAAAAGAAGTAAATTTTTCGCAGGCAGTGCAAACAGGCAATGCACAACGGCGGCAGCGCTGGAAAATAAGAGAACTTCAGTCGTCGGATTGTCTAGAATTATGAAGTAACACCCCACGTGTCGCGTTTATTGAACTGGTAAACCATTTGGATTCGGTGATGAGAAAACCCCCCACGAGTCAAATGGATTCGGGAACGACAGCCCGAAGGTGGGTGTCTAATGCCGAATGTGAAATCGTGTGGTCCCGCAACAGAAAGACATTCAACCAAACGTCATCTTTCGTTGGGACTGAGTACCTCTGTACTTGGACTTCAGCAGTCAGTGAATTTTGGAATCAGTGGTGTGGCGTGAAGAGTTTTGGGCGGTTCTTAACAACGATGTCTTGAGTGCCAAGGAAGGTGAAAAGAGGTGAAAATAGAGCAGCGCAAAGAAATCCCACCAACCAGCATGATCGAAAATCCTGAAGTGACCTCGCCGAGAATTGAACCCAGTCCGCCTTGGCGGGAGGTAAGTGCTCTAGACACTACGCCTTCGCGGCCCTTTTAGAATCGCCAGTTTTCTGGTAGGTGAATGGAAAGAGGTAGCCTAATTCCTTGGCCACGTCCCTCGCCGGATATCGAACTTACTGAATGTTTCATCTCCGTTTATGCCGTGGCCACGGTGGCTGGGCGGTTAGAATGCTTGACTCCCACCAATGTGAACTGGGTCCCATCCCCGGCCGGGTCACTCCCAGTTTTTTGAAAGTGGGAATCGTGCCGGACAATGCTGCTGGTCAGCGGGTTTTCTCGGGGAACTTCCATTTCCAACCGCCTTTGCATTCCTGCCCTGATCCATTTACACCTAATTTCCCCCTCATAGAATTTGAATACCTCGTTGTTGAAGAGCAGCCCAGATCTCTCTACTCTATTCCACCGTTTAGGTCAAAGTCATAGCGCACCGAACACCTGTTCGACATTTGGATGACCTGACGCCACGTATCGCAGCAGCCGTTGGAACTATGGACGAGGGAAATGCTTACGTAAACATGTCAGTAAGTTGAGAATCAGTTTGATATGCTGCATACAACAAAAAGGGCACGTGGTAGGTTTCCTTGTCCCTTTTCATGTAACTTTGCGACACGATCTGTTATTTGAAAAACTCGCAAACTTCTACATACTTCAGTTATTTTAATTGATTAACTGTTGAATTGTGATGATAACTTGTGGATCTATTTCACTCTTGTGCAACGGGTTCTTCATATGCATGCGTGTTAAACCCTTATTTTCAGTTGTGAGCTACGTTTTAATAAAATGAAAAAAGAAATTCTCCCTGAATATTACAGGGAAAATTCTGATTTAGTGAGAAGATATAGAGGGCAAGTCTTGATGTCCTAAAATTTCTAACGAAATAGTGTTTATATACATACACAAATATGAAGTACATATTTTTAGAGGAGGGGTTACTAGCTTGTTTTCTTTAAAATGCCAACAATTTGAGTCATCATAACGTTTTATATTTTTAAATCGCTAAACATCATAATTATCTCTCGAGATACAGACATTATCATTCTATTTTGCTTATCGTGGCAAAAAAAAACGTAGTTCGGTAAAATCTGTGTGTTGATAAATCACAAACACGAATATAAATCTTATCACTTTAAATATTTCCGTTAACGTTTCCATTCCCTCTCCTTTCACAGTTCCTACAAAGGCTGGGAAATAACTACTCAAGTAAAATTTATTTTCAAATAATTGATTCAGCGTTCCAGAGGCATGGATAGTACCATATAAAGTTCTCGGGTTCGAATCTCCGACTTCAAACTGCGGGAAAAATGGGAAAATACAGCAAAACGGCTCATTTGCGATGCAGTTATTTTGTTACGTCTCAATGTGTGGTGGGAATGGGTTTATTATGGTTTGTTCCACGAACGAGTGCACTTTCTTTACATTTATGGAGTTATACCTGTACTTATACGGCTGTTTCCATGGTAACAGCAGCGTCTCCTTGGGCCACAGATAATGTTTACGTGAACATATTCAGCTGACTGTCAACCCGTGCTGCATGTAAACACGAAAATCTTTAATATGAAAGTAACTGTACGTTGGACTACGTTTTGAACTGTCGAGAAAGTGCATTCGTTCATGGAATAGACTATACAGGTTGATTCTAAAATCATGGGACAAACATTGAGGGGTGGTAGAGCTCACTAAAACCAACAATTATTGTATAGGAATATTTGGGCGGAAGTGACGCATTGAGGCACAAACACAAAAACATAACACATAAACGGAAACATAAAATGTTCATAAGTAGCATACTTAACGAATGATTCCGTACAGAAAATGTTAAAACAGTTGCTGGAAATGCATCCACTAACAGTCACGCATGCTTGGCGACCTCTACATATGGCGTGATTCGCTGACAATGGTGGCGTGCGTGAAATACCCGGAGTATTTTAATCTGTTCGCCAATCACTCCACCGACACTACCAAGCTTGCATTACTGTCGGTGGTAGCAATTTTGAGCAATTATAATAAACATTGCTGTAAAAAGGTATTTAGCGGCGACGTTGTAAATAAACAATGTGTTGCGTTTCATGGGTTATGTTTTTGTGTTTGTGCCTCAATGCGTCACTCCCGCCCATATATTCCTATACAATGATTGTTTGTTTTGGTGAGCTCTATCACCCCTCAATGTTTGTCCCATGATTTCAGAATCATCCTGTATAGGCGGCACAAGCTGCTCGGAAGATTGACAAATGTAGTGGGAGCAGCCGTGACAAGTAGCAAGGAAATATTCTTTCGTTTGCCTGGAGAGATTTCGGCGAGTCACGGGAATCCAGGGTCAGTGTATGGCCAGACCGTAAATCGAACGCAAGCACTGTTGTTTTGCGGATCCATCCCGTTACCAGTGCGGCAACTTACTTGCGTGTAACCAATGCGTAGATTTGAACCGCATGGCACCCACGAGGTCACGACCGTCAGATCTGAAGAACAAAACCTACCTTCCGCGCAACCTATTACCTTCCTCATTCGCACGGACGCCGCGGTGGTTTCAACATCCTGTCGCCTGAATCTGGCAGTGCAGTCCCTTTCCCCTTAGCTTGGGTCCGCTCCGAAGGCTAGCCGACCAAAGCACGCAGCGCCCCTGGCGGTCACCTCCGGCAACAGCTGCTCTCTTGCGGCGACCCAGTTGTACCGCCCAGCGCGTTAGTCGCTTCGACCACAGTCGCCGGTTGTTGGGTGACTGTCTCTTCCGTAGAAAAGCTCCTTGCGGGGAATAATGACACCTGATTGTACGCGGTATAGGACGTTCACTGTAAATTGGTCACTCTTGAAAGCTCCGCTTAGGATCTACTTGTATGCATGCACATTGTGTATTCCTCCACCATATGTAATATTAAAATTTCTATGAAATTATAGGCTGTTTATTGTTAATTACAACTTTTCTGAAGCCCTACTAAAGTTCTACTTACGAAATATTCCTCCGCCTCGTGCAAACAAAGCTTAACCAGGTATTCATGCGCAGTCTGCGTAATATTATATTGCATTAGAACTATGCATTTCTTACGAGGCATCTCCAACAAACCTATTCTCCAACTGTGTTATTCATAAAAAATAAAGATTAAATATTATGTTTTTTCGTTGAGATAAAAAATAATGGTAGAAAAAAGGATCACAATGGCAGAATAATAACGTTTCCGAGAAGAATAAAAAAAATCATAAACATTTTTTATTCAAATTTCAAATTCCTTTTGTAATAAGATAAACGTATAGAATATTTTCGTGAAAGTTTCTATTGCGGATCTCCAGTTTTCTAAATGATATATTTCAGATAAAATATGATGTTAAAATAACTACGAGTTAAATGGTTGCCATAGTTGAACCAAATTCCGAATTTCAAAGAAATTGCAACATATCACTCTTACGACTTTAAGATTCACTTTAGCTGAAATCAACTTCTTGTTATAATAACTTTTCCGTATTTGTACGAATCAAGATTTTCAGTTAGGCTCCTAGCTGCTTATATTCATACTTAAAAACCATTCTAAATAATATATTTTATAGAAATTTTTAATTTTACTAAGTTACCATGGCATAATATCAGGAAACAACAAATTAGTATTAACAATTAGAAACAATTTGGCTCTTAAATAGCCGTATGGCCTACCCAGGCCACATAACGGTGAGCGAAACACGTACCGAACCTCCATAAGCAATTTCTGTTAACGATTAGCATTCAGGGAATATTTCAAGTCGGAACCTTAGTTTAAATTTTCTATGCTTGTTTATGTTACTTATACTTGTTTAAAAGTAAACATCGTTAAAACGGGAGTAATGACAAACATTTTAGGCACGAAAACTTGGGTAGAGAATATTTAAAACGTGGTTTTAATATAATTTTTCAAGAAGGTGAGTTGCTGAGAAGAAGACAGAACCGCATAAACCTATTTGTACCATGCACTCCCGCCGTACACGCAAGCGAAATTACGACATTCTTATATTACGAACAATTATGTTGAGCACATATTCGAATATTCATTTTGCTGCATTTTGTGCGGAATGATAAGGAGGGAAAATCCTGGAGTGATCAGTGAAAACTTACTTCCTTCAGCAAACGTCCGCCACGTTCCGTACATGAGAAATTCCGGACGGACTCGCACGTGTAAGGTTGGTTATGGGCGAACTGCTGACCACAAAGCCGTTCGGCGAAGCATTTCCTGGTGGTTGACTGGGCGTATACATTCCAGGAGCTGTACTTTTCAAGGCAACGAAGTCGTGTGATTAGTTCCTTGTTCAAACATTGTCCATCAGAGACCTGTTCAACACATGATGTCATGTAACATGGAAAAAATTGGCCCCACTGGTTTTTTTTTTTTTTTTACGATTCGTCATACACGGCAAACTCACGATTCTTAGAACAGTACTCGGTTCGCGATAATTACACTACAATCCCCGGTTTGACACGTCCGGATTTTGAACAGGCGGTTAATATAAGCAAGTTATGAGAATGTTATTCTGGTTTTAGGAGCTTATCGATACACATTCATTAGTAGAATTGTTTTGCCGTTAAGACGTTCTCAAAAATAAATATTGCCGCTCTTGATATATTTATATTACAAATACATGGAGTTTGAGAAATAGTTATTTTAATTACAGTTTTATTAATGACGCCTATTTAATGCCACAAACATAATATTCGTGAGAGTAAATGCTCCCTTCCAAATTAACTTATGTTACAATTCTCCTAGGCTGCACGTAAATTTATGGCATACCCCAGATCCGAAATCGCAAAGCTGCAATCTGAAGGAAATACCAAAAGGTTCGCCAGGAAAGCTGGATTTCAGTATACTGTATACTCATGGGACGCTTGTTAGTCATCAAGGTTGGTTTGCATTTGAACGGAAAGTCATGAGTACATGAGGTATCGAAGGCTTTTAAACGGCTGTAAGTTTGAAAGTCGCATCTTCTCCGGTTACTGTAGATGTAAACCATGGTGGCTGGATTCCCTTCAAGGTGTTTTGCAGAGCATTAAGCTGCTGAATTTTAATCCCAAATGGTACTAGTGCGTTAGACTTAAGTATAAATAATGACGCGATTGTTGTTCTTTCCTGCCACCAACCTAATTCCCTCTTTGAACACGAAAACCTCGAAATCGGAAGCGTTAATAGGTACATTTTTAATTTACATGGATATTTTCGATATACGAAGGCTGTCACGAAACTTCATGGCCGGAGATCGTCACTCGTAGTACGAGTGAGTAGGAGGTTTGACACGGGTTTCGCAAACTGAACAGCTACCTTCGCTGGTTATACATACTGTCCAGTGATGCACTAGCTTCCCGTACACACTCGTCAGACAATTTCCTGAGATTCTATGTAAAATAATGTATGAGGCAGCTTTCACTTGCTGGCCGGTGCTAAACTTCTTCGCTCTTAATTCGCAGGGTGCGAGGCCTCAACTGTCTACAGTTCGGTCTACAAAATACCCTTATAATTTTTTCAAAGTTACTTACCAAACCATAGATATCCTTTGTGTTACTATAAACGGTATAGGTAGAGCCACTTGTTTGTCTCGAAATAATTTACACGCAGGCTATACTTCAACTTCTTACGTGCAAGCTTGCAAATTTCCTTCGGTTATTGGCCACGCGGCTGTGTGAGAAGACTTGTTATATTTGTCTGGGCCAATCGGACTGAAGTTACCCCGAAGCTGAACGTCCATGAGTGGCTGGCAGATAGATAAGTCGCGTGAAAGTTGACATCCTCCGACCACAAAAAATGTTTCTAAACTAGAGTGTTTTGCAGTACAAATTGCCCCGGAATCTTTTCGAGGAAGACAGGGGACCCCTAAGTATAGCCTTCGAGTCCGCCATTGTGTAATACACACTGCAATTCGACGTTCATGGCGAGGAATTAAACGGCACATATGTGCGTTGTATTCCCTTGCACAAACAAAGTACGCCACTGGTTGTGTTCACAGATGCCATTCACAGACTCTATTCAATGGAACCGGCGCAGTACTGCCAGTTCGGGAACATTCAAAACAGCACTTATACGAAATGTAGAAAGAGTACAAACAATCCGCGTGTAGCGAATTTGCTAAATAACTCTATTATGCAAATAGTGATTGTCTATTATAATGATTACGTGTCTACGTGTGTATATATATATATATATATATATATATAGAGAGAGAGAGAGACAGACAGAGAGAGAGAGAGAAAGCCAGACTACACATCACATACGGGAGGAAAATATTTTATTTCACGGGTTGCAGCGACGTATTCAGTAGTTTTGAATAATATATTATTGACTTGCAATTATGCTAATAAAATATATAAAAAATTCTAACTACATGCAGTAATCCATATTGAAATGTATACAATTTTTTCTAAAACTTCGAAAATATTATTTCATTAATTTACATGTCCGAAAACTTTATATGTTTTAATTGATGGTGATATTAAGTTAATCGACACTAGCAATTAATAAGAAATATTTTAATTCTAAACCTGAAAGCAGTAATATTAATGTCACTAGAATATAGTGTTAAGCACACATCATGTTTATTAAATTTCGCAATATAATTATATTTATAAACATTTTAAGCAATTTTTGTGATCTTTTTTTTTAGCGGGGTTTACGGTAACTTGAGGTTAAGGTCAAGTTCGCGGAAATATAACATGGCGTTCGGAGTCTGTAATGTAAAAAAACATGGCCATAGTTTGTCATTAGTGTAAATAAACATGGTGCTTACACTCCTCATCGTTTGGATTAGCTCGGAGTCCCGAGTCCGCCTCGCCTAGCTCATTTAGGGACTCTTTGGCTTACGCATCGAAAAGCCTTGAATCCCCTTGGCTGATTTGGGGACATTTTAACTCTCGCACTGAAGAACCACGAATCCTCTTTGCCAATTTAGAGTCATATGCGTAAAATAAAAAAAATTAAGAAATAATGAGATTTTTTTTGGAACTCATGTGGTAAAATTTAAATTTTGGGTTAAAAATCATTGATTAATGAAGTGATTAAGGGGTGATAACCGGATATTTTGACGGTTATGAAGTCGCAAAATAGCCGTCGTGTGATGTTGCAACATGGCTGCCAGGTGGCACCTGGCTCATGAGCTGGGTGCCAGTTGGCGCCGAATCGACCATTTCACTCTACTATGGTTCACTTTGTATATTTCTACTCCACCACGATGTGTGGTGTAATATTGTTGGTGATTTCAATGAATGGTTTCAAAGTAAAACTACTAAAACAGTATTATTTTCGTAAAGATTTCTTCAAAAGTCTCAAAATTTTACCACTGGCATGCGAATGTATACATTTTTCGCTTACGTTTGGATCTAAAACTATATATAAGTTTTTTTTTTCATTTCAATAACACAAGAAATGAACGGCATACGTGCAACTAATAAACGTAATACTTCTTAAAAATTCTGCAGGCCTGCTTTTCGACCACCCACTTCACTATTTGCAAGATGTCTTTCAAATGAGAAAATGTATTTGACAATAAAATTAAGTAATATTTGATTTTTATTTATATGTATTCCTTTGCTGACTCTATTCATATAGTCAGCAAAGAAATGCATATGCATACACATACACAACGAAGATAACTTGAATGGAATAAAATCAACACACTACTGCGATACCAGAATTTAATTTTTCAAGCCTTTCACTGGGTGTCAGCATTCGATGTTCGATGAAATTCAAAGGATTATTACCTTAAACCAACTTCAAGTTTTTTTATGAGAATTATGTAAATTGTGTATATGAGTCACACCAGGCACCACTCAAAGAACCAGTTTAGCCTCCATTAAATAATTTGAAAAGTCCTTGGACGAACGCCTGGTACAGCAGAGTTTAAAATGGGTTATTCACAGCTGGTAAATGCTGTTCATGATAAAGTGAGCACTTTTGAAATCCACTTTAGAAAAAAAAGCCCCTTCCTCTGCCTGCATGTTTTAATGGGCACAATGAGTTGCATGCGTCCAGTATAATTCGTAACGATGAATAGAATAACGTCGAATAAAGAGTATTAGGATTTCATTTGTGATAACTTCAATTATTTCTTTTCCTTTCTGTTTTTTTAATGCATGGAAGTGTAAAAACGAGTAAATTCTTTAAATGTCTGCTTTTCTAACAATTTCAACGGTTTCACTTTACCGACGTGTTAATAAAGTGTCGAATACCGTGGCAATGTTAATTTTACATAACGCGGAAGAATACAGAACGTGCATACAAGTAGATGGTAAGCAGGGCTTTCGAAAGTGCTCATTGTACCTTGAACAGCTTTTTTAAGCGTGAGTTATAGTGTGTAGTCTCCCACGATGTGACCAGAGCACCCGAGTGAACGTGTTCGTCAACCCGTCTCTCCTAATAAAGATCCTCGACCCTCGCCTAGTGCAAGAAGTGCGTGGTGTGCTCATTTCTTTGCAGCTGCCTGCATAAAGTTCCGCAGAGAAACACGTTCGCTTGGGAGCATTTTTAAACTCGTCCTTGACTCGTACCCCTACGCCTTTATTTCTGTGCTGGCGTGACAACAATCTCTCCCACGGCCGTTGACGCACGGCGAAAATGGCCAGAGATAGGAACGATGTTGTATTCAAATGGCCTGTTCGCTGAAGTGCACAGATGCCTCGTTGAGACCGAACCGGTTGTAGGAAGGCAAGAAGCTCGGTTTCAGGTGCACTCATAAGAAAATCCTGGAGACTTGAAAAGTTCACGGAGACTTTAGTAACGTCAATACATTGTCACNTTCAGGTGCACTCATAAGAAAATCCTGGAGACTTGAAAAGTTCACGGAGACTTTAGTAACGTCAATACATTGTCACATCAAAAACAATAAAAAATACGTTAACCTATGTTTATAAACGTTTGTGTTTACAGTGTTTATAACGACAAGCCAAAAAAAGCCACTTATTCAAGACAGAATAAGTAGACAATTTATTTTGTAATCAATCTGATAAATACAATTCAAAATTAAGTAGTATAAACTTGAAGCCGTTACTAGTACTAAGCCCTTTCATTAACACACAAAAAAAAATAGCACTTCATATCTTTACTTTAAATATTTAAAAAATATAATATTTAAAATAATTTAAAATAAAACATTTTAATTTTTTTAATACGCACCACCTTACAACTTTAATTTTTGTTTTCATTTAAAAATAAAACATAAAAATATATCATGCACCAATAGCCTTTACAAGTCTACCTTAATTTAAGTATTATTTTAAAAATCAGAACACGTGGTAAAACAGTCTGATAATCAGGTATCTTTCTGAGTGGAGATATCTGGGCGGTTCATAACATCGAGTTCTTGAGAGGAAACAGTCACGGTTCAATGCTAATTTTGGCGATAGAAAAACACTATTTCTTTATAAAATTGTTTTAAAAATTAGTTTTATAGACAATAAAAGGCATTAATTATTATTACTAAACAGTTCGTAGTAACAATTATTACGAAATATTTTGTAATATAAATTTTTAAAAAATTTCGAGTGGTGGAACGCGTTATTCAATGTACTTTAATTATTTAGTATTTTGTAGTTAAGATTGTTTGTTAGAGTTCAAGACCTTCTTCGAAAATCCTGCACTGTTGCCAAGTGGGTCAGCGTGTTTGTCCTGGCATAAATCAACTTTAGGACAATTCAGATGTGTCTCTGTTTGCAAATCGGATTCAAATAGCCTGCTGCACCATACTTACAATACGCATTTAATAACGTGAATTTTTTTTATTTCTGATACGAAACCAGTGCGCAAATCAGTTGGTGGGGGGGAGTGTATTCCAGAGAATTCCCTCTCGTATAAAATTGTTGCCGTGGCGCATGAAAGAAACACTATTCCTCTGAAAAGAAGAGTTGTATTGAACAATGAATGATAGTGCAAATATTTCCCACTTACAAATTATAAAATTGAAGCTTGATGCCTAATTCAGATGGAAAGTACGCGCTGAAAAAACCACCAGGCCCCAGACGAATGAGATAAACTGTCAAAATCCAGGTTTACGGTATAGCAGAAAATTTCGAGTTCATCTTGGCGTACTTATTTTCACACCAGGCACACTATGGTTACATATACTCCACTTTGTTTACAGTCTATAAACTAGTACATATTATCGCCATCCGATATCAGCCACTCTGGTGGAGAACGCAAATCTCCACAAAAAAAGTCTATTTCACAAAACATTGTTTTTCACCTCCTCCTCTCAGAAGAAAGTTATATTCACACCCTCTACACAGTCAAACTAAATGTTTAATTTTATGTTATTTACCAGCGTTTTTTCCATAGCAGAGGCCAACTGCAGTATGTATAATTTGTTTCGCTTTATGGATCGGCCGAAAACTAAAGAATGTTATGGTTCTTAAAAAGTGAAATCTCGTGTGTGAGCCAAGCAAAACAAAAACTTTAATGTCATTAATATTAACGGATATCGTGAATATTTCGTGAGAACCAATTCTCTGGAGGAAAATTTTTTACAACTTTCAAGACACATTTTGCAAAGGTTAAACTTATTTTCCAAAAATATATGGAAATAATTTATGTAGTTTAATCAAAGCACGGAAATCATACGACTGAAGAGGATTAAACTGAGTGAGTAATTTTTCTTTCAAAAGAAAAGTTATAATTGTATATTTACTGTGCTAACTTGATTAAGATATAATACATATTCTCTCCACGGAGAACAAGAAACATCCACAATTTGAAGAATGGAAAATACCATAATTACATGATATGAAATATAAATTTTTAGAACAAATTTATCTAACTTTGGAGTGAAAATGATCACTTAATTAAAATTTTGAAATTTCTATTAGATTTGGCAGAAACGTTATAAAGGCAATGGATTAAGTTTTTATCCACTTCATTACATGGCTTCCGTCTACTTCTTCTTCACGCTATTAAAAAAAATTTGTTTTCTCGAAAATTAAATATTAAAAACTGAATAAGTATTTTAGCATAATTTAAACATTATTTACTAACAAAATTATATAGACGCAATATGTTTTTTACACCGAGTTGTTTACCACGGGCTATATATTCATCGTGTTAAAGTTTTTCAAATATAAATAAGGTTATCGTTAAATAAATATCAATAACGATTTAAATATTATCTGGTAATTTAATATAATCCTACATATTTGACAAAACGTAAAATGCAACAAATATTTTAATAGCATTTATTTAACGTTATATTTTGTTGTTTGTTTTAACATTTCTTCTTCTTTCCTGGAAGTAAATGTTGGAAAATGACGTTGCATGTATGACGAGTTCTGATTGGCTATCGGCAACTTACGGTCGAGCAGTCGGCAATCTTAAATCAAGTTCACCGATCTGCGCATGCGCGACTGTCGACTGCACGTCTGCTCACGTGGACTGCGTTGCAGTGTTTGAAACACTCGTTTTCTAGTGTGCAGATCTACGAAAGGAACACGCACTTCAGACGAGAGCTGTTGAGTGCTTTCAAGACGTCACGCACGTTAGAAACACCGTTTCAGAGCGCTCAAAAATTTCTAAAAACGGGTTTTTCAAAGTGCTGTATCTCATAATATACGCAACAGATACACACAGAGTTGCTCAAGGGTTCTACATTAAACCTTCCTACAGACTTTCCCCCAGTAAAAAAATACATTCACTTCTGAATGTCCCGTAGGTACACGCAGTGAGATGAGAACACTGTGTGCCATTTCAGAGCCTTGCGCTTAGCGGCGATAGAGCAGTTGATGTGCGTGGCAGTGTCACCCTTATCTCCCCCACGCTTCTCGGTCGCGAACGCGGAAAAAAAATCTCCAGGTAGACGGGAGTCTAAATGCCTGAGAGCCGACTGCCGTTGACCAACAGCTGACTGCTGACTGCTCGTTCTGGAAGGGGCAAAAGCCACGTCACTGATGTGTAACTGCCTGTCCTGCAGTGACCACGTGAAGACCAACAACTGGAACGTAATATTTCGCTTCTACACTGTGCGTCTGTCATCCTCCGAGCACAGGCCTGCAACAAAGCGTTTGGTACCCCCCCCCCCC